>KV020118.1:0-83417 GCA_001598015.1 Dorcoceras hygrometricum | reverse complement strand
ATTAAATAAAGAAAAATAGTATCATCGTTAACATAACAATTATTGAAATAATATTAAAATATTAATAATAAGCATGTTGTTAAATTTACAAATAGATAATATATAAAGGAAAAGAATTAATTATTAAAATAAAATATAAATATCCTAAAAATATTATTTTAGTGTAGTGAGTTGAAAATATAATATTTAATGTCAAGTTTGTATCATTTAGTATAGAAATTATATCAAAGTGTGTGATTGTCTTGTTGATTTTGTTTTAGTGTATCTTACCTCTATCTATAAAATTAAAAATGTGTATAAAACTTAAGCAAATTTTAAAATTTTAAATATATGAGTTTTTTAAAAGAAACTTTTTTATATATTTAAATAACCGAAATATGGCGGCCACACAAGAATACTGGAATGCTGAAATCCTATTGGGCGGAGTGCGTGGGAAATTTTGAAAGTGCCACGTGTACCCACTAGATTCTTCTACACCCGATTCCCTCTAAATCTATAAATTACCTCTCTCGCTAAGCTTCTCTCCTGTTGATTCTCAGACAAGCATGTTGAGGGAATTTTTGCGCGGAACTAGGGTTTGGCAGTGATTATTTAGGATTGCAGCATGAAGGTTCGATTGGGACTACTGATTATTGTCGCCGGGTTGCTGCTTATTATCTCTTGTGAATCAAAAAAGATTGATCTTTACAAGGTAACGTTCCATGTGATTTTCGTCCATTTTCTTTATTAAACTTGTCATTGTCTTATCCTTTCTCATTATATTATCCTCGACTTGGAAAGAATGACTTAGAAAAATCATCCATGCTAGTTGTTGTTCCTTGCAATTGAGAATCTGAAACTCTCTTAGGAGTTAGGACAATGCGCTAAGTTCTTCAAAGGATTTGGTTGAATCTTTATGCGTAGAGACCTCGACTTTATTCTTAAACAAGTTGTGCGGATTATGCTCCTAATTCTGCAAAATTTGAATGATTATTATTGATGAAGGGTTACAACCCGGTGTGGCTGTGTGCCAATGTCCTGTTTTTTAAGGGCGCCGCACCCATGTTTCTTTGTTTACTTGTGGGACTCTAGCTGTCTAGAAAGAGACTAATCCTTATGCATAGTGATGATGAAGATAAAAAGTTCAAAATATCCAGCTTTGCATATGCAGAAAAAATTAGCGTTGGATTTACCCTTTTATGGTGATGGCATGCCGTTATATCTACTGCCTGTTTTGAATAAGAAGCTTGTTTTATCTATGATAAAAGAAAAATGTTAATATCTGAGGTTATAATAATCTAAAGTACATGTGAGCATCTCAAAACAGCACAGAAAGTTTAGCATTATACTTCTTCCATTGAGAATTTCCTTGCCTTCTATTTTTTGATTGGAGAATCTTTTTTCCAGTATTTTTCTATCTTGTATAATTTGTATGTCTTATCAGGTTCTTGGGGTTGATCGCAGCGCGAGCCAACGTGAAATTCAGAAAGCATTTCACAAGTACGCCTCTACTTCCCAATTTTGAGCACTTGTGTTTCATTGATCTTCTTGGCTGCATCTTAGTTTACATAGAAGTTTATACTTTGTAGCCTGATATTTTGCACTTTCATTTGTTTTGTTAGACTCTCACTCCAATATCATCCAGACAAAAACAAGAATAAGGGTGCTCAAGAGAAGTTTGCTGAGATTAATAACGGTACAGTGTTCTCATCTCCTTTCAGTTCCACCAACTCAAAAAATTCAGCTGCTACTGTTCGATATGAAACTAGGAATACAGTATTATTTAGACTCTGTCGGTGCTTTTGGTGGGTTGACAAGGATTCATGCTGGTGTTAAAAGTTAAAAACTGTGTAGTGGGTGTTTGGCCGAACCTATTTAAATAATTCGATAATGAATATGATGAGCGTACTTATAAATGAACAATGATCCTGCCTTTTCGTGTGCTATTGATATTTTCCAGAAAGAAATCCTTTCTGCTCTACTTTATCCTCCCTTGATGTCTAACAAGTTGTGGGTGATGGGGCCCTTTGTTTTCATTTCCTGTTTTTAGCTGTTACCTTTTCTCTTGGGTTCAATCATTATGCCCGGTACGTTCTTCTCTTGGTAAAATTCATGATTTTGTCTATGTTAACTGTTTTCAGCATACGACATATTGTCTGACGAACAGAAGAGAAAAAACTACGATCTTTATGGGGATGAAAAAGGAAATCCTGGATTTGATGCTGGCACGTCTGGAGATCATGGTGGATATACCTATTTCACTGGTGGCGGGCCTGGAGAAAGTGGGTTTAATTTTGGGCCAGGTGGACAGGGAGGCTCGAAGTCATTCTCATTTTCGTTTGGTGGTGATCCTAGTCATCGTGGGCAAAGCTCATTTGGTTTTGGTTTAGATGATATATTTTCAAATCTCTTTGGGGGTGGTAAGGGAGGAGGGAGTCAATTTGGTGGTTTTGGTAGTTCAAGTAGGTCTCAGTATGGCGGTCGGGGTTCTGATAAGAGCATTTTATCCGTGAATTCAAAATTCTATAAGAAAGAAATAAATGATAGAGGGATGAGTTGGCTCTTGTTTTTTTACTCTCCCAATCTCCAAGGAACGCAATATTATGAATCTATAGTGGAGGAGGTTGCCGCATCACTGGTGGGAGCATTAAAGGTACAAGTTAATTTTCTACTCATATTATACTAATTATCTAGATAACATCAACTCATGGCTTATGGAAATGTTTTCATGTTAAGGTTGGAAGCGTAAACTGTGAATCTGAAGCATCATTCTGCAAGGAGCTAGGTGTGCATCTACGCAGAGCTCCAAAGGTTTATGTTTATTCTTACTCGCAAGGTGAAAGCGGCTCTTTGGTAGAGTACAGTGGTGATCTAGATGTGAAAGGCCTGAAAATTTTTTGTCAAGACAACTTACCCAAATTTTCAAAGGGCGTTAACTTGAGTCAGTTCAAAGTTGCTGCTGAAGCCGTAACATCACCTAAAGTGATGCTTTTGTCTACAAAGAAAAATACACCTGTTATCTGGCGGGCACTTAGCGGCTTATACCACAAACGGTTTGCATTCTACAATGCTGAGGTAGTTTTACGTGTGCCTCTCCTACATTATGAGAAATAGTTTTTTGTGTTGTGGGGGTGATTTCTTTTTTCCTGTCATGATACCGAACTCGGATTATTTTTTATGTTTGCTTCATAAACTGAAACTAATGATCAGCTTGAATATTGTTAGGTTCTGACATATCTGATCCTTCTGTGAGGGCGCTGGGGGTTGATTCACTTCCTGCTATCGTCGGTTGGCTATCAAATGGGGAGAAAGTAATTCTCAAATCTGGCATATCAGTTAAAGACTTAAAATCTGCTGTTCAAGACCTAAGTCGTTTACTTGAAATTTTTGAGAAGAAAAACGAGAATGTTGCTTCAACAAAAACAGAACATCCTGAATCAGGAGATAAGCACCTACCCTTGCTTACTGGATCAAACTTTTATGATATATGTGGCGACGAAATTCCCGTCTGCTTAATTGGTGCTTTCAGATCATCCAACACAAGGGACAAACTCCAAACAATTTTGCAATCTGTAAGTAAGAATTTTTTGACTAATGGTGTAACGATTTGTGATGATGTTTCTGTGATAATGAGATCGAAGCAGCGATTTCACTGTCTATTTCTTTGCTTGGTCTTTTAGGTTTCTCAAAAATCATTCTCCAGAAAGCAGTCTGCGGCCTCTGGTCCGAGGACGTCAATTTCCTACTCTCTCCTTGATGCTACCAAGCACCAATCATTCTTAAATGCTTTCGACAAATCAGGATTCAAGTCATCACAAAAATTCTTGCTGGCCTACAAACCAAAGAGAGGAACATTTGCTGCATTTCAAGGTGATATAACTGAAGAAGCAGTCGAGAATTTTGTAGCTTCGATAATGAACGCTGATGTACAGTTTACCAAGACAAAACAAAAGCCTACTCTAAAATGAAATTAATAATCCTACTCACATGGGAGACATTCTTCATGCGAAGGTCTCAAGAAATGTAATTTGCCCCAGTTTATCTTTTGTTCTTATGCGGGGTGCTTCAAGTTGTACATAAGGAGAGAGGCGAAGAGGACTAGGTAGAAAGATGCAGTTTTTTGAAGAATTTGTTGGTAAATATCTATAGCTACTTTCTTGCAGTCTTTGAGATTGTACTGTTTTACATGGGATTATAGTACATCTTTTGTAGTTTTTCATGAATGATGGAAGTTAATTGATAATTTATCATGTAAACCACTAGTTATGCTGTTGTGAATGTAAACATAAATGCAGATACATGATTGGAGGTTTATCTCAACCATATAAGTTTGAATTCGAGGTTTTTGTTTCTATGTTTTATTCATGTTTAATTAATTTGTTGATCACATAATGATCATTAGCTGTAAGGGAGCTTATAGACTATTTTGTGATTTTTTTTCTTAGAATTTTGACTTCACTAAGTACAGAACATTATATCTTATAATCCTTCATCATTAATAAAATATATCTAATCTAAACTATTTGGTTATTGGTATTCCTAGATAAAGATAAACAGTTAACTATTTAATCATAATCGTAAGTGTAATATACTACCAATTGGTTACTTTAGATAGCATGATGACTGCACTGTGCTAAAAAGATCATATTGCTTTATAGCTGCAGGAGGGTGAAGTTGTGCAATTAATAGTTCTAAGGAGTTAAAGTGTTCATCATAGTTTAAGAATGTATTCTCATATTAACAGTAGAAACAATTTTTCTTTCACGTATTCTAATAAACTTATCTTCACATATCTCAATATATAAACAATTATCCTTTTCCTTTACCATTCAATATCCATTGATTTTATTCCAAATCAGTTTATATTTATTAGATAATTAAGTGTAATTTTAAAACCTTACATTCGTATGGAACCAAAAGGGTACAAAATGGAAGAAATAATTAAGTTCGTTTGCATTTGTTTTTTTTACAATTTTACATATTACAAATTTTATATTAAGCATGATCTTGAATTGGGCTGCTAGAAGCCCAAAATAGTTGGGCCATCTGTCCCACTAGATATAAAAACGAGTGTTAACCCTAGGGTTTTGGCAATTGTATACTGCCATCGCTCGAATCGCAATAATCGTCGAGTAGTTCTGATTTCACCACCAGTTCTTTTTCGCCATGAGAGCCAAGGTAGGATTTTCTGTCTTTCTTGGCTGTAAATTCATCGCTTCATGATTCCTGGATAATATTATAGTTACTGTTAATCAGTTATTCAAAATTTTTTTGATTTGTGGTGCTGTGATTTTGTAACAGTGGAAGAAGAAACGTATGAGGAGGTTGAAGAGGAAGCGCCGAAAGATGAGACAGAGATCTAAGTAGTGCCCTTCTGTTATTTCTAACCCGTCGAAATAGGGTTCTTTTTGCCTTTTTCTCTTGATTTCATTGTCGAAATCGTTGGATTTAATTTATATAATGCAACCTTATTACTTCTTGGCTTGATGATTTGTACTCAATTTGTTTTACTGACGTCTTCGCAATTATTATTTCAAGATTTCCCTCTTGAAGATAGTATGATTATAGTTTGTAGAATTTGGTTGGCTCTGTGTGATAAAAGGTTTATAATCAAGCTCCCCTTTCCCTTTCATCCAGCACGATGAACAAGACATAACTGGTTTGCAAGGATTTCTTGTATATCTAGAAACTTGCATATTTAGACCTCAGTGGCAATGAATAATGTTCACCGCCTTCCAGCTGAAGGCTTGAAAATCTTGTATTCATTTATGCACTTAGTGGGATCTTTTTGGTCTTCATTGGAAAAGGTTTGGATGAGTGATGACCAATTTGGTTCTCAAGTGAAGGGATTCTCTCCTGTTCTGGAACGTTTGTTCAAACTTTGTACTTCTAATACCTTCATTGGTACTAGTCAACCTGGGAAAATTACAAAGCTGGAGCTCGATTTCAACAGTTTCTCACATTTGGTGAAATCAAATTCCCTCGACTTCCATGGGTTAACTCAATCTCAAGTATTTTACTGATTTACGAAAACAATCAAAATTTTTGGACCTGTCCAACCACCATACCTGAATATTTCTCAGTTGTCTTTTTATTTGTAGCTGGACATGTCGAATGTAAGAGAACACGAGTTACGTAGTCAATGGAGTAAAAACACAAAAAAATTAAAAAAGAAAAGAATAACTGCCTCAAAATGTAAGAGAACACGAGTTACGTAGTCAATGTATCCAATCAATATGGACTTGCGAATAGACCTACCTTGCTTTCAGTCCTAAAAGCCAAACTTTTAGAAAGGGTACACGAGAAGCCCCATATTACAACTGTCTTAGCCACTCTCTACTCTTAAATCATTGCACCGATGAACTCCATAATGTTTAGTAAAGACAGATGGAGGAAGACAAGAACAAACATGTTCTGAAAAAGCAGCGCACCAGAAAACTCAACTGCCCCTTCGCGGTTAACCTATTGCAAGAAAATCTCCACACAGGGGTGCCCTTTTCTTGGGATCGAATCCCTGGCCAGCCTCTGCCGGAGTACGTGGAAACAAACAATACCGGAAACACTTATCAGACACCACCAACTCCACCGCCTTCTATCCGGTGGCAGCCACTCCCTAACTGTGTTGCTGAAGGCTTGGGCGTAAGCGAAGGTATCGACATATTTTCATTAGCCGAAACTACGGATGGCCTTGTGGAAAACTGCAAAATATGTTCTACCGAGGAGCTTGATGATGCTAACCAGTCTCCAGATTTCATAATACGAAGGTTTCTTCCAGACGCTCAAGCTCTAGCTGCTGCATCTCTAGCACAAAAGAAAGTGTTGTTCTCTTCTCCAAGTTCTGATGCTAGTTTTTCTCGACCAGTTGGTGGTAGCTGCGCAAAAGGCTGCGGCTTTCGGTGTCTATACCACTCACTAGTGAAGCCCAGGAGCCGGACCCCGCCCGGAGCTAGCAAGAGTGATAGCACCTCGCATTCAACTAACAAACAAAAAAAAAATTGAATTTCAAACAATTTTCTGTATGTGAACTTTTCCTCCTATTTATATTTAAGATATGGCACGAACCATTTGAGTTCCTGCATGCTTGTTTTTGCTGGCAAATATGATGTTACATGCATATTCATGAGGAGAATCCACCCACATTCGTATTTCTTGTGACGTACCAGGTTATTCTAGGACCTCTAGCAGTGCCGATGCTTAATAGCTTATATAGCAGATCTCAAGTTCGAGATGAGAACTGGAGTTTGATATCCATGACAGGTTAATAGTTTTACGTTAATTATATATGCTACAAGCACTTCAAAATTTGCTTTACATCAATTGGCAAAATTTTTGCACCAAACTTAAGAAAATATTGCCTATTGATGGGGAGCTAAGACTTATTAACCCAAATTTTTTATGTCACAAATCTTCATCTACCGGTGTTAAGAGCTGGAAGAGATTTCCCCAACAGAAAAGGACCTATGCAATGCATAGGTGATGATAGCATCACTTAACCCTGAAGCCAAGAATCTTGATGTGACTTCTGCACTTCTCCTCG
The DNA here is from genome assembly GCA_001598015.1 of Dorcoceras hygrometricum. Lineage (NCBI taxonomy): Eukaryota > Viridiplantae > Streptophyta > Magnoliopsida > Lamiales > Gesneriaceae > Dorcoceras > Dorcoceras hygrometricum. The sequence continues at coordinate 75,901 of KV020118.1, read as the reverse complement.
TAACCAACTAAGCTAAATTTTTCCAACAATGGCAGGAATTCATCTCCATTAAGATACTTCATCACTTGCCTCATATTAGGCCTGTTTTCTTCTTTCGGAGAGAGCACAAAAGCCGGAGTCCGAACACTATTTCATCTCTTCAACTACATAACTGACTTCAAATTTACATCAACTGAGTCGAACGTGCTTCCTATCTGCATACACTCCACCACCCAGTCGGTCAATGTGACGTAGTGGTCCATCTCAGAAACTATAGATCTCCTCCCACATGCCAACTCTGGAGCAAAATTCTAAATGCAAAAACATATTTTCTCGTTCAGGGCTTGCCAGTTCGAGTCAGTTCTGGTGCGATGTAACCTATTGCCCATGGAGGTATAACAGCCTACGTGCGATGCCTTTGATGATATTAAATCCTTTTTCCCAATTCAAAACAACGTTGCTGAGATTTTTGGGTTTGTGGAGTAAGGACTCGAGACTTCCAGTCGGGACATGGTCATAAACTAGGAGGAGACCTGTTTGTGCCTTAATCGTCCAAGACTTCCAAATTTCTGCAGAAAATTCCCTTATCCCCTGCATTGAATTTTTGGAGCTGATCTTTTTACTGCAATTTTCAGTTCCGTTTGCTGGTGAAACACCTCCATATATAGCTCAAAGGAGCAAATTCCAATAATCTCGCTTTCTTTAAAACCAATTGTTGCCTTTGTAAGGATCCCAGTACAGGAATCTATGGGAGCAATCCAATTCCAATCCTCAAAATGTTAAAAGTTCATCACTCTAAGCGGTTTTTCTTCAGTATGCATGACAGGAAGTCAATCAAGAATCAGGGGATCAGCCATCACATTAAGCTTGAAGCTACTTCCCTGGATGAAATGTGAGCTAACTTTTTCTCCAGTGGCTGCCGAAAAGCCAGCATACTTGGAATATTTAATAGTTCTGACATAAAATAACTACGCAAAGAGAAACTGTTGCATTCAAAATTTTTCTATGACCATCATACACTATCCAAGCTTGGATTGGCGTCCGACTCTCCTTCATGATCTTCTTGTTCACCCTGTTCCATTAACAACAGACATTGCCGAATCAGTAGGACTGGATTTCATCCCATTCACATTAATCCCATCATGATTCCCTTCTGTATCCGAGCTTTCTTGGTATCCATTCATCGTATCGAATTCCACATAAAAAACGTGTCCATGGGATTCCATCGATCTCCGAGCTGAAAATTCAGAGGTAAATGATCTGGCTCTGGATTCAGAAATCTTGACAATGGAGCTAGAACAAAGGCTAAACCAAAGCGGCCTTCGTTCGCAGAAAAAGGGAGGATTTGAAACACAAAACAAGTGGAGAATGTAGAAGCATTAGGACTGTTATTGAACATTGGAATCAAATTGGGATGAAAAATGCATGGCCTGTTACATCTGTTTATTTCTGTTAGTCTTAAGAGCTCCACTTGGTTCTATGAGAATTGATCCATCTTGAAGAAGAAATGAGCTGTTGAATCCGTTGTACATGAAAATCTAAAGATTGATAAATGAAGAAAAAGTTGAAGAAAAAGAAGAGTCGGTATTATTATCAAGAAACGGAAAGATGGAACCATGGAAGACATGATTGTTAATGGAGATAACTGAAGCCAAGTTGATGATATTGAGAAATACATGTGGACTTTAGAGATAATGACCCAAAAATATAGAACACTTTCTTTTTTGTTAATTATAATTTTAATTCACTAATATAAGTAGAAACGTAGTTTATAGGACTAAGTACGTGAAATGTGGTGCAGATTGGGCATTTTCTACTCTGTTCAGCTGGACATTTGAGGACTACTGAATAACCATACGAATTAGATTAAAAAAGGATATGGTTTGATGTACTTTATTATCAAAAAAATTGTTCTAACCAATTAATGAAAGAACGTACCAAAAAAAAAATATTAAAAAATTTCAAAGTAAAGACCCGAGATAAAATTCAATATACAGTCATAAAAAGTTGATAGTGTGGGCGCCCATAATGGGCGCATGAAGATGCTCAGAGTATCTCTAGGCGCCCACACAGGCGCCCATTGTGGGCGTCCACCACATCATGTCTATACAGTCATATGCATAAACTAGTACGGTTTATGGTTGTTTGTGGTCCTCAAACGAGTTAGGTCTACCAATCCAAGTGTTCTAACTACAATAGGTTAATATTGAAATATTTTCATTCAGTACCACTCTCATCTTGGTTTGTACAAAAATTTTCATTTGGTTTGTACAAAAATTTTCATTATATTCTCTAAACTTTTATTATCTGCTCTTTTCTATCATTTATGCCATGTTTTTCATTTATAACAATGACAATTAATTGATGATTTTGAATAATTTCCAAGTATGATATCCACAAATTCTCAAAAAATGTCTACACCAAACCAAACATATATGTCAAAAGAATATGCTATCAATCAATCCAAGTTTTATTCCATTGACCTTTTCATGAAATTTCTTCATCTTTTCCAACAACTAACTCTCACCAATGGAGTCCCTCTCCAATGCAACCCCATTTCATTCTTCTTTTCACTCATAAATCTCACCCCATATGGGCTATTATCATCACCTTCACGCACCATTTCGCTGGCCTCAAGCATACATTTCTCACTTAATCTCAAACCCTCCATTCCGAGTGACTCAACTAGTTGATCAACACCACCACATTGCTTGTTCTCCTCCCATTTTCGTTCCAACGTGATCGAAGAAAAGTAAGGTGCCACAAAGAGAGATTCTAATGCAACCCTTGCTTCTCCGAGACGGTATGGGAAGCTGAACTCCAATGACTCCAGAAAGGCTCGGAATCGCCTGACATTCGAATCCAAGAATGTAGTGTAATCAACACAATTTGTCATATTGCCACACCATGTATCACCATCACCATAAGTGATGATGCCCTTGCTGAAACCTGTCTCACAATTTCTTACATTTTGTAAGAAATCTTTAGCCACTTGAAGAAATTTAAGGACACACTTCTTGCTCCTAATCCTCCCCATATGCGGGAGCCCCACCATGCAATTGAAAATGTGCCAAGATTTTCTCCCATAACATTCTTTCTCTATATTCTTCATTTTACATCCCAAATCCATAAATCCAACCTCCTCTACTGTCATGTCTATGCCGCAGGATCTAGCTTCGTTGCAAATCCTGATCTTCGTTTCCTCGAAATTCCATATCGAGTGGGAAAAGAACTCACCATCTTCACCTAATCTCACCGATATTACTCTCACCTCCTTGCATCGATGGTCCTTCATTTCTTCCAACAAAAATGATATTTGAATCCCCTCTCCGATGTCGAAATCAAATACATGTATGATATCCACATGGCTAGGCATGTTTTCAATAATAGCTGAATTTGCCACAAGATGAGCGAACCTTCCATATGGTAAGATCTGATAAAATGCTTTGAATGCTGCATAAAAATTACTCAAACACTCTTTAACGAGGTAATCCGATTCCTTATACAGATGTCGAAACATGTAATACATGATGCGATCTACAATCCCGCCAACCGGATTAACTTTCTTGATCATGTGTTCAACTATCACTCCTGACAGCAACGTTTCTTGTTTATCTATGGCTTCTGCATAAGCCACAAGGAGATGAAGAAGGCATCCTTCACTATCAATTTCCTCTTCTTCCAACAATTGAGATATTTGCATGGACGCATGAGGCACATCCATTGCACGATCATGATCCATATCATCCTCAAAGATGTGATCGAATTCGTCGAAATCAATCTGTAAATCTTCTCTTGAGTAATCTTCATGGACTTCCTCAACAAGTCGAGGAAACTCCATGCACTCATCAGAGAAGATGGACCCAAGATACTGCTGCATTGTGGATGAAATCTCTAGCGAGGCATCGGTTGCGAAAAATGGAGGGGAGAAGGCGTATCTGTATTCATCATCATCCATGAAAAATGAATCAGAGTTGTTGGAATGTGGCCATATGCACTGATCAATATCATACATATCACTCATGATCCTCAAACGGCTTACTAGAGGATATGAAAGAATACTGAAATCTTCAGTTTGGATTCTAAGTTGTGAAGAAGAATAATAATATATGATGATATATATGGTGGTGGTAATGCTTTGGTCATGACAATATATAGGCACTTTATGAGACATAATATGTGTCAGCAGATCCCAAGAAAGAGTACCCTTTTTGGGCTTTTTGGGGTTTGGACCAATAAGTTAGTCACCATTAATTATGATTTTATTGAGGAGAATAATATTTCTAGTGTAATATATGACTATGAATACCACAAAAACGATTAAACTATGATAATTATGATTTAAGTCGATTAAATTATATGATTTATATTATTACCATCTATATAAATTACGGATGCAAACAATTTAAAATTCGCCAACTTTGACTACATTATTGGTCCATAATGTTTTTGCATGAAGGTTAATCAGGCTTTAGTGAGTAAAGAATGCATTAGGTACGTAAGAGTTTGAAGTATGGATATTTAATTATTTTATTTAGTCATACATTTGTCGTCGGGAGCCATACTTGCATACGTGCTAGAGAATGATGTTATTAGTATTTTACTAAGAAAATGATAAATTTTAGAGCCATTTTATATTTTTTTTATAACTAAAACCATCAAATGAAATGAGACAACCTTTTATTTCTTATCATATGGAAAGCCCTTGAAATTTGGTGTTAAGTTAGACCTTTTTTTAAGTGTCTTAATGGCATAAAAACCTAAACCTGAAGAAAAAAACTACACCTTAATTCTTGTATATTAATTCTGTGAAGTTTTTTGCTTACATTAATGATTTCAGAATCATATGAGGACTTATATCGAAATAGGGTAAGAGACAATGTAAATGGCCCAGATTAGTTTTGGCAGAGACTTCATATAATGATTATTTTTGAATTGATTAAGAATGGTAATTGTCATTAATGGTCTTTTCGAATGGTCTATTGACAAGCCAGTCTTCTGAAATTTTTAGTTGTTTTACTTATTGACCCCTTCGTATGATCATTTACTCCACTTCAAATATGACCAAGGCCAAGACCAAGACCAAGAATCTCCCATCCATTACTTCACGCACACACCCTCACAACGATAATTCAAACATATATAGAATATTTTACAAACCTTATCATCGTAAATTAAAAAATTAAGACCCATGATATATATATATATATATAGATCCGATATCCTACATAACTAACTTACCCACCTCCTTCCCCAACTACCACGTGTAATCATGTGATTGGTCCGAATTTAAAAAAACATAACAAAAATGTTGAACTTAAAATTTTGGTCCAATCATATGATGTCATGTGACAGTCGGAGAAGAATGTGAGGAAATTGGTTATGCATGATATCGGATTTATATATTTATATGTGTGTTTGTGTTTTTTTTAATAATAATAATATATTAATAATAAAGACAGCAAACGTTAATGGATAAAACAATGCTGTCTTAACAATTGGAGCACATCGTAATATGGATGTGGACCAATATGTATTCCCAGCAGGAGAGACAAATATTGAAGCCCACTCTTTTTTTTTTAATCAAAAAAATAATATTGAAACGACTTTTGTCTGAAAAAACCTTCAGGCAGATTTATTCGAGTCACACTGCAAGTTTTATCGAATGAGAGATTTATCCATCGTTAAAAGTCTTAAGCAGGAGAACAGAAAAATAATTCAAATACTTGGAGTGAGTAATCAAAATCAAAATATAGCAAATAGAAAGAAATGAAACGACTTATTTAATTCTATATAGCTCTATAATATATCCTTAATCCACGGATTCTCATTCCCTATTTAGAGTTGATTAATGGTGGAGTGTCACTTAAGCACTTAATTGGTCGTAAAAAGGTACTGGATAACCTTTACGAATCAATTTTAATGACACCGATTAGTTTCCGATAACCCAACAAAATGTTAGGAAAAAAAACTTGGAACCAAGAAAAAAAAATTTCCGACTTTGGGGAGAAAATATGGAATCGAGTGTAGACAGGAAAAATAAGTGTTGGATAATAAAACAATGTGGATAAAGATGGATGATAGATGTTGCAGTAAAATTCAAATCCTTGAGATTAGGAGATACTTATTTCTGGCCTTCACAAAAGATTTTACCACATTATATTCAGCAATTAAAATAAGAACCCATTTAAATGTCGTTTCTCTTTTTGTTTTTTCTTAATATATCCACTTCTTCTTTTAATCCATCTCGTTCGATACTTGGATGGTTCAAATATGTAATCCCTGAAAAATTATCTGAAGAATTAGATTTAATTTCGACGATTTATGTATCTCAATCGAGGTTTTACTAATTTTTTTTTATGTAGACATGAACTCTTTTATATGATAATTAATGAATTTACAAATTCAAAAGGACATGTATATTGTCCCTAGGGACACAGGTGAGTTGGTAAGACCTGGCGTGATATGGGAATAACTTTCTCGGCTTCACGGGTTCGATTCTCGTGTGGAGCATATTCCCCACTGAAATATTGTGGGGTATGATCTGGGAATTAGTCTGTTATATGAGTCCTCTCCCGTGGGCCTCTGTCTACTCGTGCATATCTCTCGATTTACCACTTGTATGGACCAAGGGACCTCTGACCTATATATTGGTTAGCCCATTAATGAGTTAAATTTTTTTTAAAAAAAAGGTAACTAATAGTATATTGTTTGGTGGTATGGACATAAATATCTCTTATTTGTAGGAAAGAACATAGGTAAAAGCCAAAATGTTTGCATAAAATAATCGTTAATTATTTTTAGATTGCAATTGTATCCAAATTTTTTAGGTTTAAAAAAATGTTTGTTTTTTATTTTTAAATACAATGAAATGGGACAACTAACTTCAGCTCTGTCCTTTATTTGAGTTGCCAACAAATGGAAGTAGGATGGATAATTTGGCCGATATGAAACCTAGTAAATAATGATACAGACAACTGGCATTATGTTTTATGATAATACTTAAAATATATTTGAATGCTGTTGATAAGAACGACCAAGTATCTTTTTCTTTTTTTTTTAATATATATTAGAAATTTCTGATACTTTTTTTGTAGTTAAAGAGTAATGACCAAAGGGACCTTATTTGATGCAAAAGCAAACAGTAGGAAAGACAATTTTATATCTATATAACCATCATCAGATCATATAGGAGACAAGTTATTAAGAAAAAAATATGTTTTTATTTGTTTTAATAGGATTATTTTGTGTTTATAATTTTTAACGAAGTTCAAAATGTAAGGATAACTTTACAGAAATAACTTTTATCGTGTCGCATTGTGAGGTGTGGTACAAAAATATTTTGATAATAAGTATGTGAGAAAAATGTGAGGAACTACAATAAAAGTTTGAACCTTAAGATGAATCTTTTCATTAGTTTTTCTACAAATCAATTAAAGTAATGATATTCTTTTACCTGGTTTTAGATATATGATGTTTTGTAATAATTTTTTGTATTAGGGGATATTTTATTTAAATTATATGAGGGTAGAATATACCTTGTAGATAAGAAATTTTTTAGTATCATCATCATTTAAATATTTTAACTTCCAATAATCTGGAGCCAAACTCATATCACTTACGTGTTGATGAATGATAATGGGAAGACAACCACGATGATTAACAAATGGTGCCGGTCAATAAGATTAAAAGAGTACTATAAAATCTGTCAATTGCCACTCGTAAAGTAGTAAATTTAAAATGTTATATATTTATTCAAAAAATTACTGCTAATTTGTACTTATTCTTGATAGTCCATGTTCTATGTATTATGTTTCACCATCAAATAAACCCACTATTGCACGTAATTGAGGGGACATTTGTTTGGTGACATGACAAACAAACATAAATATTTATTTTCTTTATTCCCAAGAAGTTAGTTATTCATATCGAATTTGTCTTTACCCAAGAATTCTTCAAGAAGGAGAGACGACTTCCCCCGGAAATTTACCTAAATAATAAATATATATAATATTTAGCCAAAAACTTAGATTTCGACAAAATTAAGTTTATTAGTTTTGAGATAATAATTTTTTCTGAGACTACGAATTATTCTAGCAATTTTTTGGCACCGGAAAAAAAAATTACTCTAGTTCCCTACTGCCTCGTATTAATGTGAGCCTCATCACATATTATTTTACCCATTATTACTATATAATATTTTTTTTTCTTAATTTATTAGATATTTACTACATCGGAGCTATATAAGAAGCGTATCCCATTGCCTAACGCTCAAAACCTGCATCCTTCGGCTTAAGAGAGACATTGATGATGCTGCAGCCAGGGATACTAATGCCCTCTGGGCCAATCTTTGACCTAACATTCTCAAATCAATACGTCAATTGCAATCAAGAAATGGAATTTTGTGACATCGATTACCATGATTTCTCCTCTTCATTCGCCTCCCATTCAGAATCCTCTGTGATTTCTTCCAATTCGTGTGATCAAACCATGTTCCAAGATGAGTTTCTTATTCATCACATCATGAGCTCATCCATGGAGGGAGTGGAGACTATATTTTCAAGCGAAGATTTAATGGAAGTTTGCGAGTGGATAAACGAGACTGATCACGATTCTCCATCCGGGGATCAAGAATCGAGTCCTTGTATTTCCTTTGAATCTGATGAGAACTCGGACGTTGGCTTGTCGTTGAGTCTGCCTGAGACGGAGATGGAACTGGACGACGAATTACGCCTCCATCACTTGCTAAAGGCGTACGCAGAGGCTATGGAGAATGGAGAAAAGGATCTGGCAGATGTTCTTGCCAAATCCACCAATGAGAAAACTAGTGCCATGGGGAGCACCATGGAACGAGTCGCATTCAGTTTGTTCCGGTACAAAGAAAAGCAAACTGAACAAATGCAACTTGAGTCAATCAACAACTTGGTTGAAGCTTTCAGGGTGCTCTATCAGGGGCTTCCAGTTGGGAGGTTTGCTCATCTGACGGCTAATTCGGCTATCATCGGGGCTATGCCGAGTGATGCAGATTTAGTACATGTAATAGACTTCGATATTGGAGAAGGGATTCAGTGGGCTCCACTAATGGAGTCTTTGAGCTGGAAGAACAAGTCCCTGATGCTCACCTCAGTGAAATTGGATGGCGAACGGACCTCTACTTTTTGCAACATTGAGGAGACAAAGAAAAGGCTTCAAGGTCACGCTAAACAATATAACTGTAGACTTCAAGTCGAAGAAAAGAGTATGGAGGATTTAGTAAATGAACTCACAAGAAGAATGAAGAAAAGAGGAGAAGAGAAAAATTGGTTGGTGTTCAATTGCATGGTGGGATTGCCCCACATGGCAAGGAGGCGGCCAAGATCTCAAGTCTTGGAATTCCTGAAAGTAGCCAAGGAACTATTATCAAAATTTGCAGGAATATTGACTCTTGGTGATGGTGAAGAGGGGTATGGTTTAAATACTTGTTCAAGCTATCAGTCATTCTTTGACAAACTTTTGAGGCATTATCAAGCCCTTTTTGAATCATTGGAGAAGAATCTCCCAAGTTACCTGGCAGCGGCAAGAACCACCATAGAAAGTCTCTTTCTTGCACCTTTTCTGAGTCCTTTTGATTGGTTTCAAGATTGGGAAGAGAAGATGAAGAGCCAAAACGTTCAAGACAGAATCGGGTTGGAGGGCCTGGAGTTGAGCAAAGAAAGCTTGGCCGAAGCTAGGGAGATGGTGAATGAAAGAGAGGGTCCATTTAAGGTCAAAGTTGAAGGTTATAGAGAACATGAGATGGTATTGGAATGGAAGGATACACCACTAGTAAGAGTTTCTACTTGGATGTGAAGACACAAAGAAACCGGCAGTGGTGTATCAATGTTCAGCTACAGAGGTCGTTCTGTATAAGTTCGATTTTTTTTACAAATTCCCCTTGTATATCAAAGGATGGTGTGTGTGTATATAATCATATTGAATCATAAAACTTTGCAGAAGAGTGGTTACACTGGTTTTTGTGATCAAATAACTCGAAAAAGTTCATGGTAAAATTCAGAAGAGGTGTCAACGCCATTGAGATTCGAAGGAGAAAAATGGACGAAAACTAAATCCTAGAAAGGAAATAGCATCCCCCGCATGAGTACTCAAGTCTCCGTTCGATAATCGGAAATAGCCCTTTCTAGTTTCACATTCATCATATCTCCCACTCGAAAAATGATATCTTCATGAAGTCATCACACAAAGCTAGTAGAGAGGGCGAAGGCAGAAAAATATCAGAAATCTCACATATAGCATTTACATTCAGCTCCAAATACATGGACAAGATGCAGCTTGCATTATCGAATTGATATGCGGGTTTATCAAACAATATCAATTGATGTCATAGAAATTGACCGAAAGCCAGATTAAGCTTTTATAGTGGGCAGAGTTCATTAATATCCTGTGATCTGAAGAACAACACGGTCATCTGAAACAAACAACATGCGATCTGAAACTACCTGAAGTATATCGATATCTGAGGGATGTCAACATCATTGTCTTCATCATCCTCACAAGCAACAACAACATCAAAATGTCGCCGATATGGAGGCACCTCAGCTTTGGCCACATCCTTCACTAGATCCACCATCTTCTTATCCATGCGCTCCTTGTGTCTCGGAAACATACTATTGAAGAGCAAGCAGCTTCCAAAGGATATACTGTATGCATGTAGGCCTTTATTCTTGAGCCACTCAAGGAGCTCTCTTAGAGTCGGGTTTGTCTTTCACGATCCACCTGTCCCAAACAGTCCAGCTCATGTCTTGATGTTTAATGACTTTGGGAGGGACCGGCTCAGCCATGGAAAACAAAGGAAGAGCGAGATTTGCAAAAGTGTTGCGGTAGTCTTCCACTTTATGATGCCCATCAAGAACCTTATACAACTCCAGGCAAACAAGGCCTGTGGCCATTGCTGTGGAGGTTGCAATCGCAGGAATAATTCTGCCAGCGATAAATTTAGCTTTTAGTTTATCGACTTCAGGAATGCTGTAGTTTCTTGCCCTCATATTGGCTAGACCAGCTATCAGGTCCATATGATGGTGTCATCATCCTGCAGCTTAGAAGAAGCCAGTGAGATGAACTACCAACATACATTAAGCAGTTGAAATACCATTATAAACCAATAAGACTAAAAATATGTATTTGAGATTAATGCAAACTTCCCAGAAAGCCCAAGAAAAAAATTTTGGCCAGAGTAAACACTAAAATGTAAAATTTGTTTGATTAATGATAAAGGCAATATATACTAATCCAAAAAAAGATATGTCTACTTTCTAACACATTTTCTCAGAAATTATAATATTATTGGGTAATATTATTTGCAAGTTGCATAATCAAAACAGAACAAAAAGCAAAAGAAGAACCGACCTTTTCAAACTGAATTGATTCATTTTATAGCCTGGAGCCAATTTCTTCCGGCACATCTCAAGCTTCAGAATCAACTCATCAATGATAACAGCATCATCCACGGATGCTGTTGAAAGACTGGTAGCTTTCTCATCTGTCACAATTTTCAAACCTTTTTTCGGCAAGCAGTCAGGGACAATCACTTTGTCAACAGCATCAGCCAACTTCTCAGGCGACTTCACAAAGTCCGGGAATTGTATGCCAAAAACTTCTGCTCTTAATATGGCTCCTGCAAGGACAAACTGAAGATGGCTTAGATCATCACCGGCAAATTTGTGTCTACTACGACATATTTTAAATAATAAAATGTAACATTTTTTTGAGTTTTGGATCAGAAAGTTTGTATTGAGCTAAGTTCCAAGGTGCATATTTGCTATCATTTATGTATTTTAAAGTCATATAACTTTGTAACACTTATAATTCTCCAAATAAAGCCGTATAATATGTCACAAAGAAGATACACATTGGAACTATCATCCCCGATGTCATTTCTGACCTTCAAATGGAAAAGGAGAAAAAACTATGTAAACAATTTCATCCTTCAGCAGGCTAAAATGTCTAACAAAATCCAAGTAACATGCCAATCGAGTGTATCACATCCTTGTGGATCAGACATTTCCCCTCCCTGAGCTTAGTAATTCTTCTTGGCGGAACCAGCGAAATGCTCCAAGGGGAAATAATGTTAAGCCAAATCTGCTGAATAAACATCTCGCTGTGGAAGACATGACCACCTTAAGAATGAAGAAAATGGCAAAAAAAAAAAAAAATTACAACCCAAAAGTTAAAATTCTTATCTGTCATGAACATTTTCTTCTTCAATAGGATTATGCAACAATGCCTCTTCAAAAGCTTCTATCGGCATCACCATATAGACAAAACACATTCATTTGTCATAACTGCTAGACCTAGGATAGAAATTCAGAAAGAACTATGCCAAGCAAACGACAAAACTAAGGTTCTAAATTTAGCCTATGTTCTACAACATTTGAAATTAATAACCAGACCAAATTCCGTAGTCTTCATTGAATGAATTTTGAAAATCGGTATAACATTTGACTTGATCGCTAACATTCATACTACATTTTTATAGTTTCCAAAAAAGGTCATGAGATTACACAAAACGAAACCAACTTGTTCAACATAAGCCTATATATCTTCCACTTTGTTAACTATCAGAAGCATCAATATGTGTTATTCTATAACTCGTCGTGGATGTCCTCTTCTATGGCAGAGCAGTCCATTGTTTCAAATGAAAGAGTGGAGGCCTCAAGATTATATGATATATAATATCCCTGCTGCAACATAATTCCCAGCAAGCCAAATATAATGGCATTTTGGGACTTAGCTACAACAAATATTCTGGCTCAAACCTCTTCTTCACGATTCTACTACTGCTTGTGAAATATCACAGACATGAGCTACAATTACAACCAACTGATAATCGGAAATCCCATTAAAACACCATTGACTCATGAGATACCAATGATTGTTTATGGAAGATACTTCATAGATATAGAGATCGGAGGTATCATTTTAGAGGTTGACACCACCACTCTCAAATGAAATGTACATAAACATACCGGTGGCATGGCAGTTGATTCTGGGACGACCTACACCTATTTTCCTCAAGTGGTGCATAGCACCTTTGTAGCTGCTATTAAAAAACTGATTGATCACAGTTCCTGAAGATAATTACAAAATTAATTACCTGAAGTAAAAGAAACATTCATACTACATTTTTATAGTTTCCAAAAAATGTCATGAGATTACACAAAACCGAACCAACTTGTTCAACATAAGCTATATATCTTCCACTTTGTTAACTATCAGAAGCATCAATATGCGTTATTCTATAACTCGTCGTGGATGTCCTCTTCTATTGCAGAGCAGTCCATTGTTTCAAATGAAAGAGTGGAGGCCTCAAGATTATAGGATATATAATATCCCTGCTGCATCATAATTCCCAGCAAGCCAAAGTCAAAGTTTTTATTATCATCGTCACTTGGCATGAAAGCGAGGCAGAAGACTTCATCTTTCAGCTGTTGAAACAGACTATTGGTCCGAAACTCCATATATGCCAATTTGCCAAACCAAAATCGCACAAGCGGGAATCTACGGAGGTCCCTACGAAAAAGACCATTGTAACACAACATGCCAGGATACCGGTAGGATCGATCGAGGGAACTGTGATCAATCGGGTTTTTAATAGCAGCTACAAATGTGCTATGCACCACTTGAGGAAAATAGGTGTAGGTCGTCCCAGAATCAACTGCCAAGCCACCGGTATGTTCATGTACATTTCTTTTGAGAGTGTTAGTGTCAACCTCTAAAATGACACCTCCGATCTCTATATCTGTAATATCTACCAAGTATCTTCCATAAACAACCATTGGTATCTCACGAGTCAATGGTGTTTTAATGGGATTTCCGATTATCAGTTGATTGTAATTGTAGCTCATGTCTGTGATATCTCGCAAGCAGTAGGAGAATCGTGAAGAAGAGGTTTGAGCCAGCAATGAATATTTGCTGTAGCTAAGTCCTCAAATGCCATTTGCCAACAATGCAGTAGCGTTCGAGCAACCAAACAGTACATCATTAAGAATGATTTCACCTCTGCCAGATTGAGAACCGCATGTGCCCCCAAAGACAAAGGTCTCTCGACCCATATGGCACTTGCTCTTGGTTCCGTCTCCGTAAAGCTTACGATATTCGCATAGGTGGGAATAACCACAGTTATTAAAATAAGTATCACAGAAATCAGAGGTGATGCAATCTTCGGCACGGTAAGTGGAAGACTTTCTTGAGTCATTCACAGGATTCCTTGCATACAGACTGTCGGCCGGCAGTGTATCCATAGTAGACTACTCCCCGTATCAAGAAAAAGATATTGATCAACTCTATGTTGCCCGACTTTGAGGTGGACAAGAAAACCAGTTCTGTGCAGCGGATAAACTGGAACTGAGATAGTCCCAAAATGTTGGTAAGAGAGAATGAATATATGCGACAGAGATCCATGTAGATCGATCTCGTCAAGAGATTCATTGCTAAGTTTATTGTAGAATGGCGATCGAACGGAGTTAATGTGAATGAGCCTAGCCACCAGGCGAGGAGGGAAGTGAACTTCACCAGCAGATACCACCTGTATTGTTGTGTAAAAGATTAACAAAATCGGTAATAGAAAATTTGATAAGTCAAATAAAAACCGGAAAAGAGAAACTACAGTAACTACAAATCATACTTCCGTGCAATATATCATTTCAATCACCAATTTCTTCCATCATAAAATGAAAAACAAATCACCAGATATCTAAATTTGTCATATGTAGTATGCAACAACCGCAGCCTACCAGGAGGCTTATGTACGAATAAAAAATTTAATTGAACTTAAAAAAAAATTCCAGACTAAATCTTCCAATGCGTAATTGCTTTCAATGAACTTAAGAAACACAGAAAACTTGGAATGCAAAAATGTAATTTGAATTCGGTTCAGAAATTTAGTACCGGAATCAGAAATAAGAAGAGTAGAACTCTAAATTCCGGCGTCCTGCAGAAAACAGACAAAATTTACAAAAAACAAAAATATGACAGAGATGAAATGAATCGGTCGCAACATTTTCAGACATATTTCAGAGGAATCGATCGCAACATTTTCAGACAAATTTGAGAGAGAATCGATCGCTACATTTTCAGACAAATTTAAGAGAGAATCGATCGCAACATTTGCAGACAAATTTCAGATACCTGTCTTGATTGATAGTTCGAAGGTTCCAGCTGAGCTATTTCAGACAGTGTAAAGGGGGCAAGTTCAGTTTCCCGTCAACATATAAACCGGGTTCATTGGCTTCCTAATCAATTTAACAAAATTAAGTTTACCATATTTTATTATTAATTATTATTTTTCATTATTATTTATAAATTACCAACATATTAATTAAATATTTGTTGTTAAGTGATATTTTGTCACTCCTAACCAACAGTTAAATATGTTTGATTACGGTTAAATAGTAAAACCAAGAACATTTTGTTTCTGGTTTTTGGATAGGAATGTTTGTACTGAACCAAGTGAAGGAACACAAGCTTTGAATTTTCAGTTTCTTGGAAGAAAAGATTGCATGCTAGTATTTCCAACCAACGGGAACTCTACTCTCATTAAATGTGTTCATTCTTAGGTGTAAATCTAACTTACATGAAATAGTTACACATTGGTTTATTCCTCTTTCCAAAATTTCGACTTCTATAGGACCTATTTTACTAACGGAATTCATCACGACTTTAGCTACTTTAGCGGCTCGGCCAGTTACTCGAGACCGATACCTATTCTTTTTTTTTTATAAAAAGAAATATTATATATTAATTAATTACCTTTGAAATACAGAACTATCCTTAATAACTTTAATTGATAGAATACTTTAAATACACATAAGAGATCATGTTGTATTTGAAAGTAACATGACCTAATTTATAACCTCCATCTAGCATTTTTCTAAATATTTATCATCATAATTATTATATCTATATTTGTATGTCTGTTGGCCTCATATCTGATCTTGGAGAAAGGAAAAAAGTTGGTGTTAATGCAAGTCAAACGAAGACCAAAACAAAATAAAAAATAAAAGAGAAAGAGAAGTCGATCTTGAAAGTAAAAATGAATAAGCAACGTCGATCGGAAGAGTACCGCTGCTCCTAAAAACAGCTGCAGCAAAGTGGTACTGGTCTTCAATGATTTAATGACAACAATGAACACAATATGAACTATAAAAAAGTTGAAGGCAAAGAATGGGAAAGAAACCGTCCTCTGGAGAAGGGAATTGGTTGATAATTGTTTGTTTATTTCAATATCAGTGCTCACACAAGGGAACAACGTACACGATGATCGGCCTTCTGCAGAAGTCATTTACCCTTAAAATGGACATATCCCATGAGGAATCTATTGGTAGCAGTGGATGTACACTTGTATACACCTGTCATATATGATACCACTTCCGATTTTCCATTGCCTTGACAAGCTCATCCGTCAATGATGCAAATTCTTTAGCTTCATTTTGCAATTCTTCAGTTTGCCTCTTAGTTTTCTGAAGAAAATTGCAATGTTATATGACTTTGTTGTATAGACCACTGGAATAGCTAAAGTACATGAAGCATCATAATTCAAACCAGTGAAGAAAAATGATAACCATGTTTTGGACTTGAATATCAGCCAATAAATCACAATTAGTGTTCATATCTACTGGGGTATTTTAATTCGCTAGAATCTTTAGTTCACTCTACGTCAGTTCTCAAGTGTTACTTGAGTTTCTTGACACAGGTAAATTCACCTCAAGTTTCTGTTGACGCTCCAAAAGCTTGTTTCTTGCTTCTCCAGCTACTGATGAGGCATCCTTGAATTAAAAAAATACAGATGAAGCAGCACAGATTATTAGATGGCTCCAATCAGGTGTACGTAGTAGCTCAAAGAATAACCAGATGGAAATTACCCCAGTTCTGTAAATAGCTTCAATTTCTTCCCTTGTTCTAACTTTGGGCTTAACGTCAGCATCACCATCAAACAATTTTTCTCGTTCAGTTTTCTTGTCTACATGATCGAAGAAACATTGGTAGTTGCTCCAAGCCACATTAAAAAAAAAAACAATATTGTCTTTACCTTTATCTCTCTTCACTACTTCACGGGATAGGGAAGATTCTGAAGGCAACAATTCATCAATTTCAATGTCATCTGTACAGATCGACCATAGGTCATATATCATAGAGGATAACATCCATTCACAAGTACAAAAGAGCTCGGTGACTGAATGTCAACAGATTATTCTAAATCAAATCCTGTAATTTCATGGCTTGATCAAATATTTTAATTCAAACACAACATGAAGAATTAAAGGTAAACACATGTTGATGTCAACAAAGAAGCGGAGAAGGGCGAAACCTATAGTAAGCTCATGAGCTTCCTGTTCACTTGTAGTCATCGATGATTCCAGGAATGGATTCCTCCTGAAAATGTCTTCTAAATGGCTAAGCTCATACTTAGGAGTGAAAATATCACCCAGTTTGCTTGATTTCTTTCTCTTCAAACCTTTAAAAGCATCTAAAATCCCAGGATTCATGCCCTGCATCACCATAGAGTCTCAATAATATTATACCACATTAAGCATCAGCATGTAACAACAAAGAGTACAGGTTATTAAAACCTGTTTTAACTTAGACTTTGAAGAAACACTAATTGCAGTGTCGGCTGCAGCTGCAAATACTTCATCATGAAGGTTAGCCTGGGATACTGGAATCCTGGAAAATGTTGTTCATCATGTTCAGAATAGGCAGAAAGGTTTTTTAGGTTGATTCTCATGAAAGCTCCAGTAAAACGGAAGGTAAATGGACACAATAATCATACCAGAAGTCACTTTTGCCAGTCAGGAGAGAAATAAATGCTACTTCACACCCATTTGCCTGTGATACATATTCGGTAGTAGAAGACATTATTAAGGATATGTCACAATGCAGTCCATATTTCCGAAGCATAATAAACATGAAAAGAGAGTACTTATACAGCTATTCATGACGGCCTCTAAATTATCACTCATTTTTCAGCTTTCAGTCAGTGACATTAGGACATTCTGACAGCGATACCACTTACCATCGTAATCTGTCCATTAGCTGTAGAACTAAATGTCCTTTCCATGTTTGACTGAAAGTTCCATCGCAAATCTGACATTAACGAATATTCTTTCACCATTTTTAGATCAGTCACCGATCTGCAGTAAAATGGCAATTACAATGGCTTAAGAGGTTCGACAAGATCTAAAGCTATCAGCAGGTTCCCAGAAAGATTATAGCGAGAGAAATTTGAAATAAAGTTATTTACCTGATTTCAATCTCCCCAGTCTTATAGATGATTACAAGTCCACAAACCTTTCCTTCCTTCCTTAATAGAGAAGTCCAACAACAGGGCTTCGCAAGTTTGATTTTATGTATATATTTGTTTTCCCCCTAGTAAAAAATATTGTATTATTTTGTTTCGTGAGAGAACAAAAGTACAATATGCAAAAGGTGAACTGGATACTCACATTAATCACAGAATTTGCGGGGTATATACGAAGTGCATCCTCACAACAAAGTAAAAACAGGAATTCCTTCATAAGTTCTCCAGGGGAAGTTTTATCTGAAGCGTCGGTGTCACTTTCACATTTCTCACTCCCTTGAGCTTTCTCATTCTGGGAATGATCTTTAGTCACAGGATCATCCTTGAGAATCTGCTCGTCATTTGCAGAATGGGAATATTGTCTGTGGGTTTCTGAATTATAAATGAGTAAATTACGAAGAAGCCAAAGAAAAAAGATTGTTGTAAGGATTTACCTAATCATAATGTAAAACCAGTAAATAATGGATCAAGTTGAAGTGAGGAAAGAAAATAGTATTGACAGGAAACACTTACCTATGATGTACATGGAAATTGCAGATGACTCTCTCTTCAAGTGTAGCGGTCTCGAGTTAATAAGGCTACCTGTATTAGCATTAATGACATAGATATTTGCATTCTTGGTTAATACAAAGACCAGTTCCCCACTATGGCTATTTGGAATAATTGGACCAATCTCATTTGTGTTCTTAATGGAACCATAAACAGAAGCTTCCCAGAGTACAGATACCAGTGTGTG
This sequence comes from Dorcoceras hygrometricum, assembly GCA_001598015.1. Classification (NCBI taxonomy): domain Eukaryota; kingdom Viridiplantae; phylum Streptophyta; class Magnoliopsida; order Lamiales; family Gesneriaceae; genus Dorcoceras; species Dorcoceras hygrometricum. Next base: position 56,855 of record KV020118.1, on the reverse strand, counting down.
GCTGGAAATGGAGTCCCGTGTCAATGTAAGAGACCATGAATTTAAGTCTAGTACTGCAATCTGTAACAAAGGCATTGGACCATGGGCATTACTAATAATCAAGAAACAAAATTATGAAAACAATTGGAGGCAAATTTCATGACCTAAAGGACTTCTCCCAAAGGCGGGCAAATAAAAAGAATTTTGCCATTCAGTGGATCTAGAAAGTGGGTAAATTACATCATGCGGTCAGGCACAAATACGAGTGGTGGATAAACCATACACCTGGAATACTACTCACCTTTGCAAATTCGTAACCAACAATAAGTTTGGTTCCTTCATTGGTAAATTTTATATCTTGAACACCTGACTTATGAAGGTTAATAACAGCTTCACACCAAGGTCCTTCAACTTGAGCAGAAGTACTGACTGTCAAACAAGTTTAGACGTTCAGTGTGTACAAAACATTTCACCAAAAATCGTAAATTCTTTTGTCGCTTGAAAATATATTGTTATCTGTTTGTCGAAGATGAGATAGTCATACATCCTTTTATCAAGGAATTGGGAAAACTAGCTTGTGGAAATAAAATTTTGTAAATGGTAAAAAGGAAAAGCGATTTGGTTGTGAAAGCTTTCGGATAAAAACTATCACTAACAATTTATATCACCTTCATGCTTAGTTTCTGTGACATAATGGAAGCTTGAACCCTTGATGCGAGATAGATTGTAAAGTTTGACCTGAAAATCATAAAATACAGAAAAGAATAAGCAGAGCATATAGTTAAAGTGAGTCTATGAAATAATAAGAAATATTTCTGACCAGACCACATTCATCGCCCACTGCTAATCTCAGAGTGGAAAAGCAAAAATCCATTTTTGAAACTGAAGCACCAGAACTAACCATGCTTTCACAGCAAGCCTGACATTCATTGAATAAAGCTCAAAGGAAACAATGGATATACGTAAAAAATATATCTTCGGTAACTACAAATTTCGTAGTTAATACAAACCTCAGGAGTTAAAACACAAATGAGTGAAAAAACTGGATAAGTAGCATCCCATATTCGAGCTGAGCCATCCTGATAACCAGCTATGTAAAGTTTGTCAACCTTATTAACCTTAGAAAAGGAAATGTGATTAGCAACACCCCCCGTCAGACGCCATTTTTGAGCTCCTGGCAATGGTTGTTTTGTACGGTAATTCGACAGTTCTGCAATCTGCTTCTACATAGATGCATGAACCCCTTGAGCGAGATTGAGATATCGTAAAAACCACTAACAGAAATCAACTTAAAAAATATTTATTTATGTTGTGTCACAGAATTATATTACCGTAGGCTGTCTGCTTCCACTCCCATAAAAATAAAAGAATTCTGCAACAGTCATCAAAGGATCGACAGTTTGTATGCAAACAGGAAAGCTTACGGCAGAGGAAGGTAGCTCCTTCCGACGTTGCAATGATGGGAAAGAAAATGTGGCACTTTCAAAAATAAGAATCTGTCCAGAGTCCGACAATACAAACAGAGAAGCATCTTTTTTGTTCCTGGCCGTAAAAGAAGATGGTATTATGATCATGTCGCAAAAGGAACCAGCGAGAGTGAGGTCCACACGACCTTTGCATCTTAGTACTTCCGTTCCAGATGTCCATTCAAGGCTTAGAACCTGGAAAATCAAAAAGAATTTATAATAGCAACCTAACCAACTTATAGTGCCCAAGGTCTTGCTTGGTACAACTATTACACCAGAAGACTATATCGAAATACAAGCCAAATTTATAACAAAGCTTACTCCTTCATTTATATGGAAAGAACTAGTAGGAAAAGTAATGAGACAAGTATCATTTCGAACTGTGATTTTACAGTAAAGTCAATACCCAGTCAGTGCGAGAATGTCAGATTGAATAATGCAAGCATTGGTGAGAATCCAATGCCTACGCAAGGTTCGTCCATGTAGGGTGAATCAGGACCTAAGATCAGGCCGAAAGGTGTAGCCGATGGATAAAAGGTGAAAATTCTTGTACTACCCTTTACTGGTCCCGAGGGACGGTGCATGCTAGGTAAATTAAATATAAGGTGGTTATCGATTCAAAACCGTAGGTTACCCTGATCTTTTAGGGTAAGAATGGGTAAAGAAAATGCTTCGAGCCAATGTTCGAGCATCAGGTGCTACGACACTAAAGTAACCAACTCTATACTTCAAGGAAAAGCTCGAATGACCTTTAAACAAAACAATACCTGTATCTGAAACTGACACAGAATGGTACTTGTCTTTTCTTTGAGTACTTGAGTTTTGTTAGTTAGTGAACTTCAAATTCCATGAGAGAAATGAACATTTAATAAACAAGGTTATTTAATTGTATTTTACAATGTCATTAAGTGACACCATTGGATCATATGGTAGAGACTGAATGTATCCTATCAAGTATCAAGTTGATAACCCACCGTTACAACTTCTTCACATCCTATTCCATCACCACCATAAATAAATAGCTGACCATCTGTTTGATTTTCAGATTTATTTTCAGCCATCCAATGTAAGACAACAACGGGGAGCCTCTTTTGAGAAGATGAGAACTGCAGCTTAACGACATTCTTTGAGGTCCCATATCTTTGCGCCTTTCGAGATGTTGCTATAAAACCATTCCAAAACAAAATATCGCCATCTACATATCCCACAGCAAGAATGGATCCATCATTAGAAGCCCAGCAAAGAGAGCTGATCTCCTTCTCTATATTATTGGAAGAATTTTCATCCACATTGCTGGAAGCCAAATTATTTTCAGAAACAACCTCACTTTTCAAGTGGAGGACCTTATCGCCTCGAACATCAACTATATGCGATTGAATGACATCCCAGAGTATGATGGGCCCACTCTCATATGCAATTATTAACCTGCAAAGGTAGGAACCTCTTGTTAGTTTATAATGGTTTAATCCCTCTATTATAGTTTTCTTGTCCTCGTGTGCCAAAAGCTACTTCACTCGGCACCAAATAAAAAAGAGAAACCTTTAGTCTTCAAAAAATTTGTTTATAGCAACAGTTCTTTAAATTAAAGAGGGTCTATTAGGGACCTTAGTATGCCTCATCAACTCATTTTACCAAATATGCCTACCACTGAAAATAGACCACCAAATTCAAATATGAAAAAATTTGAAATCACACATAATCAAGAAGGCCAGATAAAAGAGTTAGACTCATCTTGCCTATTTCCTGAAGAACAAGGTTGTGGAAGTACTCCAACTATAGGTTGTCGATAAGCAAATGGATATTTTACTGCTTCTGTCAGTTATTAAAATGCCTGATGTTAGGTAGACAATGTAATATCATCTATGCACAAGCACACAAGCAGCATAAGTGTAGCCTTCATGTTTTGTTAAAACTAAAACAGGATTTTTTTTTTTCATTCATCTCAGAATTAATGAAATTGCTAGCACCCTAAACCGTTTCTTGTACAACGTATAATTGTACCTCAAGCATAACTTATTTTTTGTAGCTTACTTTTCATTCCACTAAGGAGAAGATTCATAAACACAAGATTGCAAAACGTCTACTCAAATGGGAAACTTTTATAACAAATATATACAATGATTATGTCGAGAAATCTGCCTAATCAAACCATCAAATTATTCATGCCAATAAAAACAAATCTTTAGATCTCTTGAGACTTCAGGAATCGTCTTGGTTTCCCAATAACCCCATCAAACTGTTCAAGACAAACTAAGATTGGCAATTTTATTCCAATAAAAATAAGCACAACCCCAACAGTTTTTTCCGGACTCAGATTCTACCACTTGCACAATGTTGTGATGATTGCTCTTCATTTTTCTTGGTGGTGTTTTTGGGTCAATAGCTCACCATGGATCTCCTATCTCTCGGGTATGACTCAGTTTTCACAATCATCGCACAATATTTTCTCCATGAATTGAGAGGATCATGGCCACCATCTTTTCTTTTTGCTGCAAGAGCAGAATTTCTGACAACTACAGGGTTCGATTTAGTGCATTGATGGATTCATTGATAGTTTTTCCTGCACTCTTGTATTCTCACCTCTGCAAAGGACTGTTCAAGGGTTCATAGCTAGCAGTTTCCTACGTACATCCAAATTTATTAAGCCTTCACAAGAAATCAAAGTGTGCTCTCTCACAAGTATCTTTTAGCATTTTACTGTATGTGTTTGCTTGACTTGTTAAAAGAATAACGCTCATAGAATAATTTAGTGCAAAGCAGTCTAAGCTGTGTGCGTCTGAGATCTAAAGTAGCGACAAACACTTATAGAATCAAGTTATCAAGAGTTTGTAACTAACAAGGACAGTTGTTCTTAATTAACAGAAAGAAAAGTTGCAACCTAGAAGTTACTTAGTGGAATTTGAAAAGCAGAGAACATATTAGGCAGATGCACAAATCAACGAGCAATTTGTGGCAATATTTATTGGGTCTTCGCGGTGATCACCAGAATGTAAATCCAAAGATAGGTGATAAGGCAACCGCAGAAGCTGTTCACAAGCTGCATCATACTTCAGAACAGACATTAATCCATACTCATCGCCAACATAGCTGTCACAGAACAAAAGAAGTCATCATAAAGCCAGTTCCAACCCTATTGGCCTGCCGCTCTCTATGGAATGGAAATATCTATCAGATCAATAGATCATACATAAAGGAAGAGCCACTGATGACAGAGAAAGCAGTTACATTAGATTCCCATTGCAAACTACAAGTTATGGACCTCCTCTCCATATTCCAGATCTGCAAATAAGAGAAGATTCAGGTAACTTTTCATTCCACTAGAATAAAGAGCTATTTGTGGCCAAATTCCTAAAACTTTTCCGATGTGGTAAATAGCTATTTGCAGCCAAATTAAAATTCTAAAGACAAAATAGAATTTTCAATTGTGCTTCAATAGAAATGTCTCGACTTACCACTTAACATCAAACGATGATGTACATTCTTTGTGGTTTAACCATTAGTTCAATAGCCACGACTATTCACATCTTATTTTTTTACATTGAAACTTTTACAAAAGTTTGTGGAACAAAATAAGCCACCATATTGGCCAATCTTTTCAACAGTTCTCTTCCAGCATGTCAACTCAGATTTCTCTCCAATTTAATTAGACATGTTCTGACCCTTTGTATAGTAAACATTTCTTTCTCGTTTCTCCTCTATTCATCCTTTCACATGTCAAATCAGTATTCTAAGCATCATTTAACAAACTAATCTTTTTTCATCAATAAAATCACTAAAAACATACATGCAATACTATCTAAAATCTTTAATTCTCCGTGATTTTCAGAATTTCGTCAAACTTTGACTGAATATAACCTAAGAATTATGTTTCACCTGAATTTCATTGTCGTTCATAATGCTAATTAAGATACCTTGGTTCTGAAGAAACTGTCAAAAAAGAAATAAATATAATTAGATTAACAGACACTGCTTCCAGCACTCCAAAACATTGCCGTTTTTCAAGTCTGATACAAATATTACAAAAGGTAGAAGATCTATAATTTTTATCCATGCCTCAGTCTCCTTCAAAACTTTAAAAGTTACTTGAAAAAGGTAAGCATCAGATCATGAAAATTTCTTTACTCTTACTCCCAACTCACCGACAATTTTCAAACTAGAACTAGTACATGAGAAAAGAAGTAAATAGTTTCATAGCAAAGTCTCATTTGATATAAAAAGGAGGGGCTACAAGACAGGACGATTCTCTATCAGCATCAATAACAGGGACCGGGATAGGGTTTTTAAACTCTGAAACCTTTAATCTTTCAAATTGAGCCACATGGAGAAATACCAAATTAATCCAAAATAATAAAATAATTGGTATAAATATTTAAAAAGTGAGTCAACCCGGGTGGCCATATACGTGGCTCCATCACTGATCAGCATAAACAAAATCTAAAGATCAAAGCATAAGTTTGGTAACAATGAAGTAGAAACACCAAAAATTCAACAGCTAATAGGATGGAAAAGAATGGTGATCAGCGTAAAAACAGAAGATGAAAAGCATGCTTTTAACGTTCAGTGAGTAACAGCAAGCCGAATCAGTATCATAAGGCGATAAAATGAATTTCCAACACAAGAGGATGTTAGCATAAAAGGCTGATAATGAGATATAAACAATGTAATACACAAAGTAAGTACTTTCAATTGCTGAATCTGTCAATTGATCACCATAATCCAATTCTCATGAACGATTAGACACATGGGACCCAGGACACAATAAAAGCAGGGATGGTAGCATGTACATTACAAATGGTGTTCAAATATCCACAGCACATTTCATGTCAATTTCTCGAGGTTGTGAACTAGTATGAATGTAAGGCAAACCTCCAAGTATTTGTAAGGTAATAGCTTTGGGGAAATTAGAAGACCTTCAATGTTATCACCACCAATTACTTTGATCCTGCCATCCCTGCATATGACGGGGAACTAGTATTCACGATGGAGCATAGGCTCAAAGATGTACAGTTGCTAGTTAGACAGCTAGCAGTCATTATATTGATGTTGTCACCTTCTAATGGTGCATAAATCATAATCAAACTAAGACAACTTGTTCTTGAAGTCTTGTCCACTAACTAAGAACGGGGGTACAACAGAAATTAAAATGTATATACGAGCAAATGTGGATCCTATATTGGGTCTTCTTGGAGATAATTTACAGATACATGATTCAACCCAACCAAAATCCTATCATTACCATCTTGATGCTTGTGAATCAATAAGTAAACGAATACTTCATTAAATCAAAACTAGATTGAGTCCATCCCTCCATCAAGTCTAAAATTTCAATGCAGTTTCACGGATGATCAGTAGAACCAACAAAGATTATTATTTAAATGAATCTAAGTCGATTGTTTACAATAATAGGAATACTGGTCTCTGCCTCAATATTTTGAAGTAGTACAATGAAGGTGGTGGACTTACTGCGTTCCAACAGCCAATAGTCGTTGAATTGGATCAAAGGCAAGAATGGATGCCGTTGATGGTATACCATAGTGAACATTGATCCTAAAACCAACGTCCTCTGGCGTCAGCGAACTCTTTTCATGATGCTGAAACAAAAGAACGAAAGGAAACAATCAAGAAAACGAATGGGAAAGCAAATTTCAACAAGAGAAAAAGAATAACAGCAAGTGAGCTCCCGGTCGTGAATTCATGATACCCACAATAAAACATAGATACGCAAACTCATGAGTTCTTGATTCAAGATTCACATGCAACAAAATCGAGCATAAAATTCGATACCAGGTGCCTGTGAGTAGCCTTGAGAAACAAACGCTTAGCGAACATGCCGAGGATTGCTGCTCTGCTCGTTAGTTTGATGTCTTCCCGTTTGTTTCAAACATATATCTCGATCTGTACGCTAAACTAAACGGGGATGCTTTACGAGAGAGGGCCAGGCCCACACCATGACCATAGGGTATCAGATATTAGGCCATCACCTACAAAAAAAAAAGAAAAAAAAGAATTGAGAAGGATTAGGGATTTCGATTTGTCCAAGAAATATGACACATTGAAGTTACCACTTCATTTGCTATTTTCTTAGAATTGATCTGGTCAATTCTTAGACTTGAGTCTTTTTTTATTATTATTAGATAAAGAAATATAAAAATAAAATATTACTAATTATATTGGATTATAAATTAAATTGCATATTTCATTTTTACATGATGTTGTCATAAAAATAAATGTATGCATCATATTTATTTGATATCAGTAGTTAATAACTAATAATTATTCAAAGTTCAAACATAGGGACGAGTGCGGGATTGAATCCAATGAATATTATATTATATTATATTAAAAAATATATTGGTTTAGTTGGGATTGTTATTTACAAGAAAGTTAAATTAAAGATGGTATTATAATTTTATCAACATGTTTTGACTTAACTCAGTTATTGAGATATCGGCCCAAATATCTTTGGAACAGATATGGGCCAACCCATCAAAGAAGCCCAACTATTAGCTAACAACCTTAAACTGCGTGCCTATCCGTACACCGTATCGAAGGATTCAATGCGTATCTTGCCTGAGTTGCCTCTCTCATGTATGTGCAATGGAATTCTGTAATATCGTTATCGATCATTTTCCGTCCTCTTCAATTAATTGTGCAAATCTTGACCTAAATTAATAGAAGAAACCGGGATGACGGTTCCAGCGACCAAATATCAAGGTTTTGACTCCTCCTGCATCTCTTTATTTTTTTTCCTACTGCTTTTTCTTCCATGAGCTGTGATCTGTGATGGTCTTTTGTTCTGCTATTTGGATTTTTTTGAGTGGTGCGTTCAGTGGAGTATGTTAGCTTTCATTATAGTGGGAATTGGGGGAGCTGTGGCATGGATCACCATGGTAATTGGTAAACCGGTCGAGATTTGTTCTTATTAATTTGCAGATTCGTGAAATTTGCTATCCACAGCTTCAATACGTCTTTGTTCGAGGTCGCTTAGGTTAGTTGGAACAATTTAATTACCTGGTTGAGTTGGATTTGACGGCGTAACTCAATTTTATACGTATATGCTTGAGTGCGTGTATGGAAGAATATCATAGTTTAGATATCTGTATCAGCCAATGACTTCTACTTATTAAAATTATGATATTATCAGTAATGTAACCCAAAATGTTCTATTGCATATTTGCATGGACTGTGTAAGACAGAAAAAATGTCATTATTCCTCAGTAAGATCATTCAAAATTCTGTATTTCAAAACATATATGATAAATTAACTAAACTAGACTTGACGCAATGCTGCTTACCACTTATCTAGCTTGGTGCTTGAAATGTTAAGCTCATCTTAGGAACATGCTGAGAAAAGGAAATTATACTGAGGGGATCTTATGCAAAGTGTTCACTTCAACGCTTTATTCAAAAGTTTTCTTGCTTTGTCTGTTTCCTTCTTTGCCATTGCCCATAAAGACATGTGGAATCCTTGATGGAGATGGGAAATTCTAGCAGATTAATGCCATGAAATGTAAGAAGCATCCAACGACTCAAGTTCTTTTGAGAAACATGGAAGTTCTGAATATTAAGAACCACTTTCTTTTGAGTCATTTACTATGATTAGCATGAATTAAAAGCGCATTGATTCTTTGCAAGCAATTAGAATAATGTCTGTAGTTGAAACATTCTAATTGAACTGTTTGGCAAACTTTTTGGAGTTGACTCAGATATCTTTACTATTTCGGTTTAAAATTGTCCAATTCTAGTCAACACAGTCAAAATTATTTTTTTCAGACTATTTATTTGGTGTTACATACTTACATGCAACGTAACTTCATAAAATAATTGAAAGAGACTGAAACTGTTAAAAATTGGAAGAGACAAGATTAAAATTAGATTTGATAATATGAAGAAGCAAAACTAACCGAACTTGTAAATTTATGAAAATTAATGAACGAATATTTTAAAAGTTGAGATTGGGTGTAACATCAGCCCAAGAAGTAAATGCAATCGAGCTTTCAAAAATGTTTTATTTATTGGGCTAACAAGGAGGCCCAAAGAGTTTAATAGCACAAACAGTTTCAAATTGCTTCTGTTTTGTTAATAAATTTTGTAAAACCTCTCTCTTAGGCCTACGTTGGCCCTTCCTTCTCTAGTCGCCACTCATTTGCTTGATTCCTGGGGTAAGCTCACTGCATTTTTTCCCCTCTACAATACGATTCGTAGATTAATAAAAAATGATTGGAATAGATACCCAGTTTGAAATTATAACCAAGGAGCGAAATTTAATAGGAAATATTGTGATCTTCGCATTTGAGGGGGTTTTAATTTGTGGTTAAGCGGTGTTCATTATTCACATTTTATGTTACTTCTTGCAGAAAGTCCTCATTTTGGAAGTAATGTTTTTGACAAGAATATTTTGGAGGTCGCTATATGCTGCTGCCGAAACTGAGGCTTCAGCTACTGCTGCCGCCGCTTCTTCTAAGGTTCCGGATAACCCACTTGAGGAGTTCTTCGAGGCTGATAGGAACCCTGAGGATGATAAGCCTGTTGTTTATGGTACTGATTGGCAACGTTGTTTTTGTTTATTCTTGGTTGGGTATTTCAGTTGTGTATGCCGTGGTCTATTATCCATCTTTTTTATCTGATACCTAAAGAATTTAGTGATTTATGGGAGAATTCAGGTTCTGTAAATGGAAGATCAATGATTGTGTTTAGGATCGAAATACAGTTTTGAACGCCTTAATACGATTGATCGGCTTTCATTGGTGTAGTAAAACATATAAGTGGTGCCTGAACACGTGGTTTTCTGTGAAGAGATAAATATTTCAACAATTCGGTAGACATTTGATTCTCTTTATCTGAAGAAAGAACACTTATTGTTTATTTGTGCTTTCTTGCTAATGGGTTCTTGAACTGGTAAACTTACTTGGAATCTGGGAATTGTAAATGCAAGAAGTTACAGCTGAAAGTTTGATGTTCAACTGATTTTTGCACACACTTGATGCAATACCTTGACACTTTATGCTGCAGACTTGTACAACTGGTTGAGTTGGATTTGATGGCGTAACTCGATTTAACATAGTTGCATCAAATTCGCCTTGTTGAACTAGAGTGAATAAATAAGAGGTTTAAGAGTCTTAACTTTAGAAATGTTTTTGATTGTCAACATACTATGTGGATGTCTGACGAAGCGAAGAGTGCCTACTTTGATCTTCCAGCCTTAGATGTTTCTGTTGCATTTCCCCAAGCAACACCGGCTTCCATCTTTCCACCTTTAGATTAGAATAATATCCTTGTGGTTTTGAATCGCTATTGAAATATTGCATGTAATTGCAATGACTGACGATCTTTTCATTCAATTTGGCTGCATCATTTGTTTCTTCATGTTCCCCAATAACTCTTAGTGCACCTTTTATTTAAAGAACCATGTAGAGTACCTAATCCTTCTCGACAGCACGTCTGACGCCTTTATCTGGGATATCTGTGTTCCCCACCCCACACAATGACATATTTAGAAGAAGATCGTATTGAATCCATAAGTAAAGCATAACTTCCATTCACGTCGGGTGGCTAGGCTCATTCACATTAACTCCATTCGATCACCATTGTAAAATAAACTTAAAAATGAATCTCTTGACGAGATCGATCTACATGGATCTATGTCGCATATATTCCTTCACTCTTACCAAAAGTTTGGGACTATCTCAGCTCCAGTTTATCCGCTGCACAGAACTGGTTTTCTTGTCCACCTCAAAGTCGAGCAACATAGAGTTGATCATTATCTTTTTTTTGATACGGGGTGTAGTCTACTATGGATACACTGCTGATCCGACATTCTGAATGCAAGGAATCATGTGTATGACTCAAGAAAGTCTTCCACTTATCGAGCCGAAGATCGCATCACCTCTGATTTCTGTGATGCTTATTTTAATAACTGTAGTTTTTCCCACCTATGCGAATATCGTATGCTTTACGGAGACGGAACCAAGAGCAAGCGCCATATGGGTCGAGAGACCTTTGTGTTTGGGGGCACATGTGGTTCTCGATCTGGCATATGCGAAATCAATCTTAATGTTGTACTGTTTTGTTGCTCGAACGCTACTATATTATTGGCAGATGGCATGTTGGGACTTGGCTACATCAAATATTCATTGCTGGCTCAAACCTCTTCTTCATGATTCTCCTACTGCTGGGAGATATGACAAACGTGAGCTACAATTATAACCAATTGATAATCGAAAATCCCATTAAAACACCATTGACTCATGAGATACCAATGGTTGTTTCTGAAAGATACTTCGTAGATATTACAGATAAAGAGATTGGATGTGTTGGAGTTTTACACTACTACTCTCACAAGAAATGTACATAAACATAAAGTTTTTATGGCAGTTTATTCTGGAACGACCAACACTACTTTCCTCAAGTGTTGTACATCACATTTGTAGCAGCTACAAATGTGTTATACACCACTTGAGGAAAGTAGGTGTTGGTCGTCCCAGAATCATCTGCCATGCCACTAGTATATTTATGTACATTTCTTTCGAGAGTAATAGTATCAACCTCTAAAATGACACCATTGATCCCTATATTTGTAATATTTACGAAGTATCTTCCAGAAACAACCATTGCTATTCATGAGTCAATGGTGTTTTAATGAGATTTTTGATTATCAATTGGTTGTAATTGTAGCTCACGCCTGTCATATCTCCAGCAATAGGAGAATCGTGAAGAAGATGTTTGAGCCAGCAATGAATATTTGATGTAGCCAAGTCCCAAAATGCCATCTGCCAATATATAGTAGCGTTCGAGCAACCAAACAGTACAACATTAAGATTTATTTCATATCTGCCAGATCGAGAACCACATGTGCCCCCAAAGACAAAGGTCTCTCGACCCATATGGCCCTTGCTCTTGGTTCCGTCTCCGTAAAGCATACGATATTCGCATAGTGGGAAAAACTACAGTTATTAAAATAAGCATCACATAAATCAAAGGTGATGCGATCTTCGGTCGGTAAGTGGAAGACTTTCTTGAGTCATACACAGGATTCCTTGCATTCAGAATATCGGATCGGCAGTGTATCCATAGTAGACTACACCCCGTATCAAAAAAAACGATATTGATCAACTCTATGTTGCTCGACTTTGAGGTGGACAAGAAAATCAGTTTTGTGTAGCGGATAAACTGGAGCTGAGATAGTCCCAAAATTTTGGTAAGAGTGAAGGAATATATGCGACATAGATCCATGTAGATCGATCTCGTCAAGAGATTCATTTTTAAGTTTATTTTACAATGGTGATCGAATGGAGTTAATGTGAATGAGCCTAGCCACCCGGCGAGGATGGAAGTTATGCTTTATTTATGGATTCAACACGATCTTGTTCTAAATATGTCATTGTGTGGGACGCACAGATCCAGATAGAGGCGTCAGATGTGCTGTCGAGAAGGATTATGTACTCTACATGGTTCTTTCAATAAGAGGTATGAGGGAACATGAAGAAACAGAGGATGCATCCAAATTGAATGAAAAGATCACCGGTCATTGCATTTACATGCAATATTTCAATAGTGATTCAAAACCACAATGATATTATTTTAACCTGAAGGTGGAAAGATGGAAGCTGGTGTTGCTTGTGGAAATGCAACAGAAACATCTAAGGCTGGAAGATCAAAGTAGGCATTCTTCGCTTCGTCAGACATATTCTCTGCATCCACACAGTATGTTGACAATCAAAAACATTTCTAAAGTTAAACCTCTTATTTATTCACTCTAAGTTCAACAAGGCGAGTTTGATGCAACTATGTTAAATTGAGTTACGTCATCAAATCCTACTCAACCTGTTGTACAAGTCCGCTGCATAAAGTGTCAAGGTATTGAATCAAGTGTGTGCAAAAATCAGTTGAACATCAAACTTTCAGCTGTAATTTCTCGCAGTTACAATTCCCAGATTTCAATTAAGTTTACCAGTTCAAGAACCCATTAGCAAGAAACCACAAATAAACAATACGTGTTCTTTCTTCATATAAATAGGAGCTCAAATGTCGTTCAGATTGTAACAGACAACGCTACAAATAATATGGCTGCAGCTAAATTCATTAAAGAAAAGCGGTCTGGGATCTTTTGGAGTTCATGTGCAACTCACACCATTAATATGATGCTTGAGAGTATTGGAAAGCTTCCAAAACTTAAAAAGGTCATCGATCAAGTCAAGTCTTTTACCATTTTTATTTATGTATATCATAAGACTTTATCATTGATGAGAAGTTTTACGAAGAAAAGAGACATAATCCGGCCAGGGGTTATCAGGTTTGCATCAAACTTCCTTATACTTCATAGCTTGATTGAGAAAAAATCTAATTTAAGAGTCATGTTTACAATTTATTTCTGGGAGAATTGTAAATGGTCACTTTCTTTTCCTACCAATTTTGGAGGTCGTGTTGAGCTGTAACGAGAACGCGAAGCTGCTGAGTTTCGGGCTGTAGATTGAGCCGTGAACTCTTCGTAGCGTGAGCTTTGGATCCAGTTTTCAGGATTTTGTGGTTTCGCTTTGCTGTGGAGTTTCAAAGGCAGTAAGCTTGAGTTAGTTGCTGGCCGTTGCTTGTGAAACCGGTTTAAGGTAGTTGGATCTATTAAGGTACGAATTGAGCAGCACTTTCAGCTTGAGCGTGAACATGACTAATTCGATGTTGTGGAATGTGTAATGTTGCTGCTGTTATGTGTCTACGTGATACAGTCATGAATTGATTAATTGCTGTTTTGTTTTCACGTAATATGATTTGTATGCTTTGATATTGAATGGCATACATGCATACATATTGGGCCTTTGACAGATTTGATTGATGACCCAAGCCACGTTGGAGCTGGCCAACAGATGTGTTGTGCACCAGTCCAACGCTATCATCGGAGTGGTGTTGCCAGATGTGATAGGCTACCACTGAGCTGTGAGGACCGACGGGTCCCGATAAATCACGGACCGATGATTTCCCGGTTGATGGACCGTGGTGTGGAGGCGACTTGATTTGAATTGCCTATTGATTTCCTTGGACAGCCACATGCATTTCATAGCATTGATTGTTAGTATGTTGCATGCGTAGCTGTTGATAGCTCTTCGTACTGAGGCTTGACCTCGTATTTGTTTTCTGCTTTTGTCTTGTTGGGTCTGCGTTGCCCATTTGCAGGAAATTCAGGTAACCAAGCTGGACCGAGTGGAAGTTCAGTTGGTCGATCCCCGCGTCCATGAGTCCCAGTTTATTTATGATATGTATTGAACCGGGGGATGCCCCGTGTTATCATGTATTAGGGGATCTGTCTTTTGAATTGAATTATGTGGTTACTTGTTGTTTGAATTTGAGTAACTGATATTTTGAGTATTGAATGATTTGAAGTTCAGGCCCATCTCTTTCAAAAAAAAAATTTTTAAGCCCTGATTTTAAGCTTCCGTGATTATGCATTGATTTTGTGTTAATTGTTATTAATTAGCACGGGGCCTGACAGACCTGATTTATGTCGGTTGCTATAATTTAAACAGATCTCATGCGGGTATATATAGCGTGGCTAGGGTTAGTCTTCATTTATTGGAGCCGCCACACTTAGCAAATATTTCTCCCGACTTCTATACCCGCGGGTTACTATTCATGGTGAACTTCTTCGGCGATTTCCCGTTGATTCCGACCTCCGTTTTTCGAGTTCTTGGTAGCGTTGGAAACCTCTTGAAAAGACCTTTCTTTTCCTACCAATCTTGGAGGCTGTTTTGAGCTGAGGCGAGAGCGCGAAGCTGCTGAGTTGAGCAGTAAGTTGCGCCGTGCGTTTCCATCTTTTGGATTCAGTTTCCAGGATTTTTGGTTGAGCTTTCCCTTGAAGTTTCAAGGGACGTGGACTTGAGTTAGTTGCTGGCCGTTTCTTGTGAACAGGTTAAGGTATTTTGAAGCAGTTGAGGTACGAATTGAGCAGCTCTTTATGGCTTGAAGCGTGTACATGACCGTATATCTTGCTGTGAAAGTGATTCATATGTTTCTGTGACATTACGTGAAACTGAATGGATATATTGATTGTTATATGTCTAGTTTTACGTATTGTTGAATGATAGTATGCATTGAGCTTTGTTATGTGATTGTCATACATGCATACATATTGAGCCTGACAGATTTGGTTGATTGACCTGATTGAGAGCAGCGTTGTGACCGGAAAACTGTTGAGTTGTGCGGAATGGTCCAATGCTATCATCGGAGTGGTGGATCGACGGAGTTGTCGTATCGGAATACCACTAAGCTGTGATGGGCTGACGGCCGGAATATCACAGATTGATGATTATCACTGGCGGACTTGCTGTGTGCTATAGAGACTCGACTGATTGATGTGCCAGTGGACTTACTGGTCTAGCTATCCGATTCTTTGATAGCCCTCATGCATTCATAGCATTGATTTATGGCATGTTGCATGTTTTGCCGTTTGATGGCTCTTCGTACTGAGGCTTGACCTCGTATTTGTTTTCCTGCTTTTGTTGTTTGGGTCTGTGTTACCCATTTGCAGGACTATCAGGTAACCAAGCTGGACAGAGTGGAGGTTCAGCTGGTCGATCCCTGTTTCCTTGAGTCCCAGTTTATTGTATTATGTATTGATCCAGGGGATGTCCCGAGATTCTATGTATTTGGGGATCTGTTTATGAATTGAGATTTGATGTTGCCTGTATTGTATAAGTTTGAGATAACTTATATTTTGATTACTTATATTTTGATTATAGATATTTTGAATGATGATTTTAAGTTCAGGCCTAAACTATTTCAAAAAATTTTAAGCCCTGCTTTTTAGCTTCCGTATTTATGCGCTTATTTTGTGTTAATTGAGAATAATTAGCACGGGGCCTGACAAGATTGGTTTATTTGGAAAAGCATTGGCAACAAAAGCATGTGAAAACAATGACGATACATTTGATCCATGTACATGGTGGAGTATCTACGGTGCACACACATCTAACTTGCTAAGAGTGACATTGAGGATACTTTAACTACAAGTGCATCTGGGTGTGAACGAAATTGGAGTGCATTTGAAGGAGTAAGTTTAAACTACAAACTAAAGTATTGATTTTCAAATTATGTTCATGACTTCATGTTATTTACTACAATATTTATTATTTACCTTTTTGTTTTGTAGATTCATACAAAAAAAGAAACAAATTGGATGTCAACATGTTGAACAATCTCGTATTTGTCCAATTTAATGCTAGATTGTTGAACAAACAAAAACGAGAGAAAGAAAGGAATGTTGACGTTCTTCTTGCAAAAGATGCTTCAAATGCACAAGGTTGGATTGTGGATGGTGGGGAAGAAGATGAAGTCGAACCAGGTTCAGGGCTTACTTGGCAAATAACTGATGATGCAGGTGGAGCAAATGAAAACCTACAACCTCGAAAAAGTTCTAGAGTGAGAGAATTGCAAGAGGATGATTTTGAATCCGAAGAAGATGATAAAGAACACAATGATGACATTGAGTTTGTGTCTGATGAAGAATAAGTTGTTGAAAATTATGGAGAAGAAGAAGTGGAATAAATTTTTAACTATTAATGAATTTGAATTCATTTTAAATTTTATGTTATTGGATTTGAGTAACATATGTCTTATTTACTTTATACCGTGGAATCCGTCTAGCGGCGTCTAGTCCCCGCCTAGGCGCTAGGCGCTGGCCTAGCGTCTAGCGAATTTTAGAACATTGATTATATGTCTTACTACACCAATGAAAGCCGATCAATCATATTAAGGCGTTCAAAACTGTATTTCGATCCTAAACACAATCATTGCTCTTCCATTTACAGAACCTGAATTCTCCCATAAATCACTAAATTCTTAGGTATCAGATAAAAAAGATGGATACCAGACCACGGCATACACAATTGAAATACCCAACCAAGAAAAAAACAAAACAACGTTCAGTTGAAGCCTCAGTTTTGGCAGCAGTGAGCTTACCCCAGGAATCATGTATTCATTGCTGGCTCAAACCCCTTCTTCATGGTTCTCCTACTGCTGGAAGATATGACATATGTGAGCTACAATTACAACCAAATGATAGTCAGAAATCCCACTAAAACACCATTGACTAATGAGATACCAATGGTTGTTTCTGGAAGATACTTCATAGATATAGGGTCGGAGGTGTCATTTTAGATATATTACTCTCAAAAGAAATGTACATAAATATACTGGTGGCATGGCAGTTGATTCTGGGGCGACCAACACCTACTTTCCTCAAGTGGTGTATAGCACATTTGTAGCTACTATTAAAAACCTGATTTATCGCATTTCCTCGATCGATCCTACCGATATCCAGGCATGTTCTGTTAAAATGGTCGTTTTCACAGGACCTCGGTAGACTCCCGCTTGTGCGATTTTGTTTGGCGAATTCGCATATATGAATTTTCGGATCAATAGTCTGTTTTGACGGCTGACTTGCTGGGAATTTTGTTGTAGCAGGGATATTATATATCCTATAATCTTGAGGCCTCCAATTTTCATTTGAAACAATGGACTGCTCTGCAAGAAGACATTCATGACGTGTTATAGAATAATACATATTGATGCTTCTAATAGTTAACAAAGTGGAAGATATATAAGCTTATATTGAACAAGTTGGATTAATTTTGTGTAATCTCGTTACAGTTTTTGGAAACTATAAAAATGTAGTATTACTGTTAGATCAAGTAAAATGTTATAGCGATTTTCAAATTCATTCAATGAAGACTGGAGAATTTTACAGAATTTGGTCTGGTATTAATTTCAAATGTTGTAGAACATAGGCTAAATTTGCAACCTTAGTTTTGTCGTTTTCTTGGCATGGTTCTTTCTAAATTTCTATCCTACGTCTAGCAGTTATGACAAATGAATTGTTGGCAACACGTGGGAGCAAGGTGAGAACAATAAATGAAAATTTGACACTTTTTTGGAAGGCAAATTTGTTAACAATTTGCTTTCTCATTTGTGCAGCGCACAGAGATCTATAAATAAAGTTCCTCTGCTTTGTTCGATGTATCCCACAATCTCATTTCTTCATGTTTCTATCATATATAGATATATATATATAAAATAATTTGCATTCCGCATTTGATCGAACATGTGCAACTAAATGACTTGTTTCATTTAATGCTATGGCAACTTTCCTCCCACATATTGCCGACATTTCTAATAGCAGCTAACAAATGTGATGTACAACACTTGAGGAAAGTTGTGTTGGTCGTCCCATAATAAACTGTATGTTTATTTACATTTCTGGTGAGAGTAGTAGTGTAAAACTCTAAAATGACATATCCAATCTCTATATCTGTAATGTCTACGAATTATCTTCCAGAAACAACCATTGGTATCTCATGCATCAATGGTGTTTTATTGGAATTTTCGATTATCAATTGGTTGTAAATGTAGCTCACGTCTTTGATATCTCCCAAGCTGTAGGAGAATCGTGGAGAAGAGGTTTGAGCCAGCAATGAATATTTGTTGTAGCTAAGTTTCAAAATGTCATATGTCAATAGTATAGTAGCGTTCGAGCAACCAAACAGTACATCATTAAGAATGATTTCACCTCTGCACATCGAGCCGCATGTGCCCCCAAAGGCAAAGGTGTCTCGATCCATATGACCATTACTCTTGGTTCGTCTCCGTAAATGGTTCGTCTCCGTAAAGCATACGATATTCGCATTGGTGGGAAAACCACAGTTATTAAAATAAGCATCACATAAATCAGAGGTGATACAATCTTCGGCTCGATAAGTGGAAGACTTTCTTGAGTCATACACAGGACTTCTTGCATTCAGAATATCGGACCGGCATAGTATTCATAGTAAACTACTCCCCATATCAAGAAAAAAGATACTGATCAACTCTATGTTACCCGAATTTGAGGTGGACAAGAAAACCAGTTTATCCGCTGCAAAACCTCACTTAAGCATGGGATGGATCACGTCGGAAACACTTCTGACACATCGAAGTTACCATTACTTCATTTTCTATTTCCTTAGAATTGATCTGGTCAATTCTTACACTTGAGTCTTTTTTTATTACTATTAAATAAAGGAATATAAAAATAAGAATATACTAATTATATCGGATTATAAAATAAATTGCATATTTCATTTTTACATGATGTTGTCTAAAAATAAATGTATGCATCATAGCTATTTTATATCAGTAGTTAATAACTAATAGTTATTCAAACATAGGGCCGAGTGCGGGATTGATCCAATGAAGATTATATTATATTAAAAATATGTTGGTTTAGTTGGGAAGAAAATTATATTTAAAGATATGGTATAATAACTTTCTTTTTTATCTGATACCTAAAGAATTTAGTGATTTATGGGAGAATTCAGGTTCTGTAAATGGAAGATCAATGATTGTGTTTAGGATCGAAATACAGTTTTGAACGCCTTAATACGATTGATCGGCTTTCATTGGTGTAGTAAAACATATAAGTGGTGCCTGAACACGTGGTTTTCTGTGAAGAGATAAATATTTCAACAATTCGGTAGACATTTGATTCTCTTTATCTGAAGAAAGAACACTTATTGTTTATTTGTGCTTTCTTGCTAATGGGTTCTTGAACTGGTAAACTTAATTGAAATCTGGGAATTGTAACTGCGAGAAATTACAGCTGAAAGTTTGATGTTCAACTGATTTTTGCACACACTTGATTCAATACCTTGACACTTTATGCAGCGGACTTGTACAACAGGTTGAGTAGGATTTGATGACGTAACTCAATTTAACATAGTTGCATCAAACTCGCCTTGTTGAACTTAGAGTGAATAAATAAGAGGTTTAACTTTAGAAATGTTTTTGATTGTCAACATACTGTGTGGATGCAGAGAATATGTCTGACGAAGCGAAGAATGCCTACTTTGATCTTCCAGCCTTAGATGTTTCTGTTGCATTTCCCCAAGCAACACCAGCTTCCATATTTCCACCTTCAGGTAAGAATAATATCCTTGTGGTTTTGAATCGCTATTGAAATATTGCATGCGAATGCAACGACTGATGATTTTTTCATTAAATTTGGCTGCATCCTTTGTTTTTTCATGTTCCCTCATACCTCTTAGTGCACCTCTTATTTAAAGAACCATGTAGAGTACCTAATCCTTCTCAACAGCATATCTGACGCCTCTATCTGGGATATCTGTGTGTTCCTAGTTAGAATTATCCATTTTCTGAAAATTTTCACCTTGTTTTTCATTATATTATACTAATGTAAATATCTGAATGCACGTGACAGTGTCGGACTATTACCAGTTTGATGATTTGTTGACCCTTGAGGAGCAAGCCATCCGAAAGAAAGTACGCGAGTGCATGGAAAAAGATGTAGCTCCAATAATGGCAAAGGTATTTATATAATGTGGTACTTTAACTTCATGCCTTTAATGTGGCTTGCTTCGTAATTTCGTGCATTAAAATTTATTACAAATGAATAAACCTTCTGCTGTTTATTTTTTATCCTTATGAACCACCTCAGATATGCAAATGAGAGTTCAAATCTTTAGCATTTAGTCTAAGAATTGACGCTATGAAACGGTTCTTCTCTTTGCTTCATGTTGGATTAACCTGAAATTGGGGTTGCGAATGTGTCTTTTCAGTATTGGGAAAAGCTAGAATTTCCTTTTGAAGTTGTTCCAAAGCTTGGTGCTTTGTCTATTGCTGGTAGCACTATCAAGGTTCTAAATTATAAGTTTCCATTTTCAGTTTCTGGTCAATGAACACAACTTTGGCATTTAATTGAACTTATAATCCAGGGCTATGGGTGTCCCGGCCTCTCAATTACTGCAAGTGCTATTGCTACAGCAGAACTTGCCAGAGTTGATGCCAGCTGCTCTACTTTCATTCTGGTTCATTCCTGTTTGGCGATGCTAACGATTGGTTAGTCCGAAGTCATTTGCATGATATTTCGAAATATACCTTCTAGTCAGTTGCCACTTGGCGGTTTGTTCAGATAAATGATGTTTAATGATGATGATAAAGTCAGAGATTTGTTTCTGTCAAGGACAGGACTCTGTGGATCAGAAGAACAGAAGCAGAAATATTTGCCATCTCTTGCAAAGCTTCAGACTATAGGATGCTGGGTGAGGATTTTTTTTTTTTTGGCACAGGGCTGTATCCTAATAAGTGTGAATCTTGACTTCTCCATTTTTAGTAACTTGAGTATGTGTTCGATGGAACTTAGGGGCTCACAGAACCTGATTATGGAAGTGATGCTAGCTCTTTGAGAACAACAGCAAGGAAGGTTTGGTTTCTAATCATGTTTCCCCTTACTTTCTTGTGCATATATGATAAATAATTGATTTTAAAATGGGTGTTATCTAACACATCGGAGTCATCTACTAATATGAATGTTTTGCTGCATGGTATGTGTTGTCTTGCTCTCCATTTTTTGAGTTAATATATCCGTTTCTGATGATCAGGTTGAGGGAGGTTGGATACTTGAAGGCCAAAAGCGCTGGATAGGAAATAGCACTTTTGCAGATATTTTAGTTATATTTGCTAGAAACATTGCCACAAATCAAATTAATGGGTAAGTACTAGTTTTCTCTCGTGTCTTCTTATACGCATGGTCACCTTTCTTATTTGTATGCCCATCATTTTAAAATGCAACTTGTGAGATAGTACTACTGTGTTTTTTATGCCTTCAAATCATCAATTTCCTTTTTGGTTCGGTGTATGCCTTACTGTTTGTTGAGCTCTCTGAAACCATAGCCAAAATATAGGCATGCTTGGGTTTTATACTTTCCTATACTATCTGTTTGAACCACTTATGGTAGAGCTTCATCTGGCACAGGTTCATCCTAAAGAAAAATATTCCAGGTCTACAAGCCACTAAAATAGAAAATAAAATTGGCTTACGAATGGTACAAAACGGAGATATTCTCTTGAAGAAAGTTTTTGTCCCTGATGAAGACAGGCTGCCTGGAGTTAATTCCTTTCAGGATACAAGCAAGGTATTCTCAAGAGTCTTGAAGGTTCATGCATGTAATTGGTTGTTTAGTAATGTGAGTTCCAGATAGAAACATGGGAAGCTTTATGCACCATCAATAATCTATCTCGAAGAAATTAGCTGAATGATACTGGCTTCTTGTTTTAGCGTAGCTTCAAGGTTCGTGCAATGTAATTGGTTGTTTATTAATGTGAGTTCCAGAAGATAACATGGAAGCTGTATGCACCATCAATAATCTATCTTGAAGAACTTAGCTGAATGATATTGGCTTCTTGTTATAGCCTAAATTCTGCTGAGTTTGTATATGCATGTGCCCTCACTTTTTACGTGTAAGTACTCTGATCCGCGGAATGCATCTGTAACTGCAAATAGGTGCTTGCTGTTTCACGAGTAATGGTTGCTTGGCAGCCTATAGGCATTTCGATGGGTGTTTATGATATGTGTCACAGGTATTTAAACCCATTTTTCATTTTGGCGTGGTTCATCTAAGAGAAGTTTTTGTGGGTTTTAACTTCTAACATGAAATTTATCAACTGGATTTTGTAGGTACTTAAAGGAGAGGAAGCAATTTGGTGCTCCATTGGCTGCTTTTCAGCTCAATCAACAAAAACTAGTCCTCATGCTGGGGAACATCCAAGCAATGCTCCTTGTGGGTTGGCGGTTATGCAAGCTGTATGAAAGTGGTAAAATGACGCCTGGTCACGCTAGTATGGGCAAGGTCAGATATTACCATTGCTTATATTATCTGGAATTCCGTGGGGTTATTTATGATAAATTTAACTGATAAGTTTATTTTCAATTTAGTCGTGGATTTCATTGAAGGCAAGGGAGACTGTTTCTCTTGGGCGGGAGTTACTGGGTGGAAATGGAATTTTAGCCGATTTTCTCGTAGCAAAGGTTAGTAGCAGCTCGCTACTCTCAGTTATGATGTTTATATAAAAGTGGCATTTCGGTGTGAGTTAGGTGTTTTTATAGTTCTTATGAGCCATTATTGTCTAGTTGATGTCACCATTAATGACTTTCTTTTGTCAGGCCTTCTGTGATTTGGAGCCGATATACACATATGAAGGTACTTATGATATCAACACCTTGGTAACTGGCAGGGAGATTACTGGAATTGCCAGTTTTAAACCAGCCCCACAACGCAACCAAAGCCGCTTGTAAGCTGTACTCTTTCTCCTGGATTAAGGTTCAGAAAAAGGATTCGTGTTGGGTGTATTGAATTAAATTATTTAGGTGCTTCTCAATAAATGAATGGAGTAGTTGATATTGGTGAATGGTTGACAAACATGAGAAATTTGTCGCATACCTGTTGTATAAATTCAAAATGAGTCGGCATTATCTCATCTCAGAAAAAATTAATGACACTTGGTTGCTACCAGTTTACGGGTTCTTCATTTGGTCGTGTTGGCATCTCTGCATTACTTAACCAAGGTTCAACTATAAACCAAGATATATATTATATTACCTTGCATGACATAAATGTGTTTTCCGTATTGTCAGCCTAATATGCCTCCTTTCTATTTATTTGCGAGAAGATGTTGGTGAGAGTAATATAGTACTTGGAAATTAGAACGTTTTTCTAAGGAGTAGAGAGAGAATCGCACACGTTCTCATTTGATGGATAATTGAAAGGACATCCAACTAGGGTATCTAGTGTATCGATATTTCCTGGAATTAATGGTATGTTGTCTCAAGCAGTTTTGAGATACATAAACATATAGGAGAATTCTCGTCTTGAAATCACTTCTCAGAGGTTATGAAGGAATCTGGTGTCAGAATTTGGGCTCCGTGAAGTGCAAGTTACACATTATGCATTCTGGAGGTCTCGTTAGAAATTGTTGCGAACATCCACTGAAAGTATCGAGCACAAAACTTCCGCAACTATCTCATATTCCTAAATTTATAGAAGTTTTTTTTACCTCTCAAAAGGTAGAACATGATGGCAGACTCCTCTTCATATAATGGAAGAGTCGTCACAGAATCCCATATAGTTTGGCAAAAGTTGAATAACTTTAAATTGAATATAGAAGTGGGAGTCATGCTCACAATCAGTAGGTAATACGTGAAGAAAGATGCAAACATGGGATCAAAACAATTTAAGCAGTAGGCATATAATCTAACTTCGAAAATAGCAACCAAAACAGTTATCGTCCATTCATCTTTAGAGAATTACAAATGACATGATATCGTTAATGTTCAGGATCACCAACAAAACCGTCTGTCATGTTGAACTCAGCTTCGTTAATCATAAAGGACGCATCCATGCCACATACACAGATAAAGGAAAGAGTCCAAATAACAAAACCCAAGAACACGAGACAATGTTGTTAAAAAGCAGAGGAAATGTGACGACAATTACTAGCAGGCTATCACCTCTTTTTGAACCCATATTTCTTCCTCTCATAAAACAGATCAGTTTTAGCACTCCCCAAGTTGACTATCTTAGGGCATCCATCCCTATCCTTTTCAAGCTGGGTGCACTCCTTGCAATAGTAGGCATCAGAAATTCCCACCCCACCACAGATGACACACCGGCCTTGGAAAGATCCATAGTTGCATTCATCACATATACGAACAAGTGTGCAAGGGCGCACGTAGGAATCGCAAACCACACATTTTCCATCATCTTTCTCACAAAGCCTTCCTATAGCTATCCCTGGTTGCTTGCGACACATGATTAAATCTGGATGATGTTTAGCCATAACCTCCGGAAAAATTCCTAGAAACAGTCACTGCGGCAAACATTGCCAAGTTTAGTTAGAACAAGAAATATAGTCTATCGCTGCAAAAGTCCGATTTGTTTTGGACATAGGACAGAAGAGCATTTGCACCAGTCATTTTATGAAAAATTGATAATGAATCCAAATATCCTCTCATTTGCCATGTTAAAGGCCTAAATATTGTTTCACGTGCATCAAGCTTGTGTTCTGACATAAATTACATTGTCCTATACAGGACCAAGATCTGAAAATGATCTGTACCGTCTCAAAGAAAATGATCATAGAGATAAAAACATAGGAACAGATCTTTGCAGCCAAGTTTCTCCCGTTTTCTATTTAGAGTTGCCCCTTTTATAGAGAAACGGGATACAATAATTAAAGCAGTATATCATAAACACCACTTACTGAGAGGAAAAGCGAGTGAAACCACAAAAAGAAAATATACAACGGGTCTCGAACGGATCAGAAATCTTCATGCTTGAAAAACAAAACTACCAATATGCAAAATCTACTTCGTTTAATATAAGAAAACCTAAAGATGTGACATGCACCAAAATATGAGATTTTAGGTCTACTAACACAGTAACACTACCTGTTTATTGATTCCCAAACATCGGTTTATCAAATTTCTCCCCCAAATAACTTGTACATAAGACTACCTTCTTCCACCCTAATTCCGAACATCCCCACAGTACACAAAATAGCAAAACGGAAAAAAAAGTAAATCTATAACAATATTATGGCTCAGCTATTCTTATGTTTGACATTCATTATTCTTCGTGGCTCTTCGTGTGTGAGTGCCGAGAAAGTCGAGAAGTTGCACAGTACCTGAGGCTAGATGTGCTGACGTCACAGCTGGAGGACAATCGTAGGGCACCGGCACCACTCGAGTCGAGGCCCGAGGGTATTGATTTCCTATTTATTTTTCTTTTCCTAAGAAAATACATGTCCCGTCCCTCGTCTTTCAGTTATTATACTTTTGCCCATTTAAGATTTTATGTTATAAGGTTAGCGTTCGTTCCATCTCGTGGCTTCCATGTCTCTCTCCTCAAGAATTTATATAATAGTCATGAATAAATAAGGTTGCGACACGTAGTACATTTATCAAGTGATTTGAAATTAAATTAAATTAACTAAATCGAATTTCTACAGATATTGAAGACAAACCGACTCAGAAGTCAAATTTTTCTACACATCCACTGATATACCAAATAGTTATCACATTAAAGCCAAATAGTTATCTTTACATTCGGCCACACGTCTTTAAAATATAGTGATTAATACAATTCTAGACACATACAGTAACATAGATAAATTTTAACAACAATATGAAAACATGAAAGAATAACAAAAGATACCTGCATATAACGAAATAGAGGATTAAAATCGAGGGAGAAGGTAGCGCCGGTAACGTTAGCTAAATACGAGACGTCACAGGTAAAAATAATTGATAAGAATGAAAGCTTAAATGTTAACTTCGCTTAGGGCCTAGGTCAGAGTACTTCCAAATTCGGAAAATAAGAAATTTTTGTTATTTACCAAATAAATAAATATATTGGGTATGGTCACCTTAAAATTCGCAGTCGCCGAGATTAGAATTGTTTCATACACAGGTTTGATTCATTTATCCCTTATCAAGGCATATGATAACGACGCACATCGGCAACATTACTAAGAAATCCGTTGATTTAGCAACACTAAGAAAATATTCATTACAAGTGAAGTTTCGCCTTCTTATTCTGTCTCTGCCCTTTTCCTAGTGTATATATAACTTCAAAATCCAACATCTAACACATGTTATTACATAGGGCATCGGACTCCTGACCAACTAGGGTACAAGTCTTGCTTGACTCACTTATTTGATATACCGGTATATATCGCAGATATATATTTATATATTTATTTATATACCATCACAGCAAAACTTTTCAGTGGTTTGTGTTCGAGCGAGGTTCATCTCTTCTCGAGCACACAAACATCCAAACGAGGATCGCAGAATCATAATTCCGCCACGGATGAGCTCCAGCTTAAACTACAGAGGAAATTTCGAAGGATCGGCAAAACAAAGCACTTATGAATTGTGTGGGTCGCTAGTCCCTGTAACCACAGGAAAGGAAAATCAAACCATGTTTGGATAAATACTAGAAACTCATACAGGATCCAGATTAAGACAAGTATACCTTTGTATGTTAAGGTATCAATACATGCTCGGAATGTAGACTAGCCAAGCTTATTATGTCTCAACAAACTGGGGAAAGTTTGCCTTGCCCAAATATACTTGTTGCATTTCCTCTCTCCAGATCTAGATAAAGTAGAATTTACAACGTGAAATTCTCAAGACTGGTTTATTTATGATAAATCTAAATGGCGCAAGTCATATTACCGTCTCACGGAATTCTAGTCGAATATGAGGCACATTTGTCTTGTGTATGTCGTTTCCATTCGGTCCTCGTTTAAAGTACTCCTTCCCAATCCAATGAGACTGAGATGATATTCAAGGCTGAGCATTAGTATAAAGCACAACTACTTACTATGATGTTACAGAATGCTTTCAAGGTAGAAAGACTATGATGAATAAAATGGTCACTGCATACATTTGCATCAGATTAACAAAATTGTCTCAAAAGACCACATTTATACTTGGAAGAACATATATGCCGGTAAACTATAATTCATAAACAGATTATAACACAGATGTTCGATTCATGGGACACCAACAACTTTTTAGATCCCCTAAAGCAAAGTGTAAAGAAAAAATAAAAGTTTTGGACCTTTTTCCACCATGTCCAGAAAAAGGGAATATGTTTCTTAATAAAAAAAGAATATATGTGTCGCTTGGATCAAGCCTTTCATTATCATGAAGTGCCTTTCATCAAAACAAAGTTAAATTATATTCAAGTATTGAAAGATTTTCTTTTAGCCAAGTGCACAAAAGTGGATGAATGATAGCAACTCCTTACAGCCTTTGATGCATAGTCCACATTAATGTCGTCAACATAAATAATTCCAATAATAACTTCATACCTTCAAAGCATGTGAAAAACCAGACTGATAAACTGAATTCCTAGCGATCTCACATAAATCGCATGAACTTAATTTCCAGACCTACAGAAGCAAAAGGTTATAAAGTGTCAGTCGTGAATAAGAATACAGGTAGAAAAATTAGTTGCAACTTGCGCATGCTTACAGAAGCAGCTATACTGTACTCTTCAACCAGGGGTTCTTTTGTTAAGTGAATCTGTAATGGATCATCAGTCGATAGAGACACATTGAGACCCCGCAAGAAGAACGTGGGAAAAGGATTTCGATGGTAGTCTAAAAATAGAGAGTTGTTGCTCAATGGAGACATCGCCAAACCGATCTGAATTATATGTAAGTTCAGCCCACTAGAAACAATCAGAGAATAAGATAAATAGCATATAACAATCTTAGCCTTCTTACCTGGGCTAAGTAGTACAAATATTGAAGAACGGGAGATTTCCTCAGATTGATTCCATGAGCAATATTATGAGATGTCAGAAATGATGCCGCAAGATGATCTATATCACCAGCCTGATTAAACGGTGTAAGTGATGTATACAGACTATAAAAATATGGACAATAAGATGAACGAAAGCTGACACCCACCTCTCCAGAATGGGGCCGGAACTTAATAGTTGTCATACCCTTCGACTCACGAAGCTGTAGTGAATTATAGCGATGAAAAACTTTAAAAAGAAGAGTACCAGTAAGTAGAATTGCAAAACATTAAACTTTAAAAAAAAAAGAGTACCAATAAGCAGAATTGCAAAACATTAAACAAAGTATGGCTTGTAAAAATATTTATGTTTCTTTTTTAATCATAAAACATTTATGCTTATGGTGAAACAAATATGGGTCACAACTTACTAAGGAGGGGAACAAATGCATCCTCACTACAGTACAATCGACTGAAATATATACCGGATAGAATGCCCTCTATGTATAGTAAGTGATCACTTCACCTATCCAAAAAGCTACTTAGAAATTACAGCCATGGAGGTGTGACAAAAAAAAGGAAAAAAAAGGAAAGAATTTTCACAATGTCCTTTGACACAATGGTAAGAAAAAAAATGTTTACAGAGAAAAGCTCTGTACCTTGTTCAGGGTATAGAGATTAGCATAGCAGTAGTATACATAGTATGAAAATGCAGGATTAAATATATTGGTCCACTGAGCAGGTGTAGGCATATGTTTTGTAGGTCGTCTTTCAGGTTTGCTTTCATCATCCACAAGATCCAGTCCAACAACCTGGTTAACCCAAAAGTCATGGTAGTTTAAAATAATCATGAAGATAAAGGCTAGAATAATCATACCAAAGTTGAACATTGGATTCTCTGCCATAAAAATATAAATTTGAAGTACACTATGCAGCAAAAATGGCCATGCAGTAACTAAAGGCAAAGCAAAAGAAATATCCCAGAAGTCAGTGGTTTTACTAGAATGACTCGTGTCCCATGATCAACACTCGCTGAATTAATGCATCCATAATATTAACAGAACCAAATTGGTTATTAGGCGAGCCAATTTGCAATTTAAACTAGATTCTGATCTATAAACATGCTTAAGAACTTCAGAGAGAAGTCATATTAACTGCATCATGATAAATTTCTACAAATAGGGAGAAAAATTACCTGCTTTAAAAAAACATGCAACTGTGGATGTGAATCTGGGTCAACAGTCACCTCAAACAAAGGCAGAAAGATGTTATCAAGGATGTTCTGAAACGAGGTGACAATCCCCATCTCCTTGTACACATTGTAGAGCCTCGGGAGCTACATGTCAAAATTTCTGAAGTGAGAATGCCATCATTCAAGCAGATAAAGCTGACAACACCGAATGCACCAGAAAAAATATGACAATTAATGCCACCATTGCAAGTAAACTTTTTTTCAATACAAAAAAGAGATTGCATTCCAACCTACTTCATTTAACAATATTAAGTAAGATGCTAAGATCAAGATCCTATATTATTGCTCATATTACCTAGTGCAAGTACCAAACCCAGAGTAGCATCATAATCAAGATAAACCTTTATGCATGCGCATTTATTTGATTCGACTTTATCAGCGTTTAAGTTAAATGTTCAAAGAAGGGAAGTATTGTATTACTTTACATACTTTTCTGGTTGATTGGGTGATGTTCATCCAAGATTAGTAATTAAATTAAGTAATCTTGTTAAAGGGGATGTATGTTTATTCCCCATCAGATGGGTTCGTCTTACAAATAAACTCTATAATATAATCACTGGTGAATAAGTATATGATACACAAACAGAGTAACAGCTATGTTAAATGAATGAAGTACCAACAATTTACCTGAATCAACCAGACAACGTTTTCACTGTACAAATCATTATTTACAATCCAACTTGCCAGTTGATCCCACTCACTCATCTTTCTGCCATATATTGATATTCGATATTCAGCCATCTGTTCAAGTGCGAGAGAAAAGCTCAGGAACAATATCGAAAGAAATGGCATATGGAGTTTATTTACTTTCTTTCCCCTGAAACATATACTCTACAAACTGTGAACATAGCACAAATAAAATATAAGAGAGGTGAAAAGATGACGACTTAAATTGAGAAGACAAACAAAAAGAAATAAAATGTCTCCAATATTGTGGCAACTCAAACAGAAATAAGGACCCTAATTTCATACAAAATAGCATTCAGTAACATATAAATCCACCAAAATTCTCCCAGATACGCACTTGATATTTGCTTGCAGCCAAATCTGAAAACACTTGCTTAGTTAGCTCACCTAGGAAACGACCTGTTGGAAAAAATCACAAGTTAAATTAATCAGTACACACAATCAACCAAAATCAAGAGATGGTGATGCTTAAATCAGACAAGGAAAAGGCACTTAATATGATCTTGTGAAACATCGAGAGATTACCTTGGATCAGATTATCCTGCTTCAAAAAAATCTCCCTTAGTCTACTCTGACCACAGGGATTATATTTCAAGTTAAACTTGTCGAAGCGATGAAAGGTGCTTTTATCAGCATGGACATCTAGAAGATCAACATTCAGGTCGTAACTGTCAAATATATCCAAATAAGAAGTCATTTACAGATTTACTAAAAACAAAACTACATAATATTTCCACTTTATGACAGCCTGTGCATCCTTTCCCTCAAGTGTAAGACCATATCTTTACCCGGTCAAATCTAAACTCTCAAACACCTCTTTCAAAGTAAGATATGTCCCATCTCTGAAAATAACAACCTGAGACAAGGGTATGAGAGGGTTAGCCCTATGCTGCTGTATAACAATATGAATAATATACGTGATAGATTCTTAACTTTAACCACCATTTATATCTTCCCCTTTCCTTTTTATCATTTTAATCTCAACTGCTGCTCTTATTAGAATGAGACCCAGAATGAAAAGGTAATAGGAAACGCATATCATTCCAACAGATTACCTCATCAGGCTCCTTCCTCAGCTTAGACTTTATAAACCTTAAAAGATGTTTCTGGTTCATGCAAGCTGAGTGATGGACATGTGTGTCAACCTTTCTCACATTATAAAAATCTCGGTGTGGTGCGCTTTTTTGAGCCAAGAATTCTCTGTCCGCATTAAGCATCAGATGAAGGTTGAATTTCTGTTTCACAAATATTCAAAGAATAAACCAGATGGACAATAATAGAGTGACATCAAGAGTAAACATTTCAGACAAGTTAATGTCAAAATGATGAATTAACCTGTTCTAGAAGAACTAGCCTATGGTGACAAAGTGTTCTGATATTCCCAGCCGCAATAATTTTAAGGATATGATGCAGATCAGTGAAAAATGTGGTAGCATCAGCAACAGGATAAAGTTTCTCTTCCGCTGTGGTGAGAGAGAGAAAGAGATGCATTTAAGAGGTATACTACTAATAGAAAGTCCATCAATAAAACTGTACTGCAGCTTACACTCTTTATTTGCATAAACGTGAACAACTCCATCTTCCATCCGAAAATAGTGCTGCGTGAATTTGAAATAAAATCACGTCATTGACATTCAATTTTAAAAGACATCGGTGGCATATAAGAAACAAAAATAAAAGGAGAGTTTACAAAGAAAAACAAGTATAATAAACTGAAACATGATTTCATACAGAGTCTTACATCAGATTTCACCTCTGGAGTATGATCGAATGGGTTTGGAATTGGCTTAGGGGTATTAGGATCAGATATGATTTCCTTTTCCCACGGAGAAACAGCTTCTCTAAATACATAACCCTTCCTCATTTCAAGGCAATCTTGCAGATTGCAGTACACCTCTGCTTCATCAGCAGATGGTGTCTCTAACAACAATCACAAAGAACTATATTCAATTTCTACCATACATATGAATCAAAGCTACTGGCCATCCACAGCACGTTATAGAAGTAATCAAGATGAATATGCATAAAATATTATAATAGGAATTATCATACAACTTCTCCATCACTTGGTTGGAAATAAGAAGAGAAAATGTCAAATCATATTTCGAAAGATAAATTAGTAGTCACTGTCGATAGTCGCAACTGCACATTTGTAACATGAATTTCAAGATATATCAACGAAATGATGACACAAAATTGACCAGCCATACTTCAACTGTTAAAAAGAAGTTGAGTCGACAAGAAATTTTACATGTGGAGAAGTACAGCTACAAACAATCGACGACACTAGATTAACTCAGCTATGATTCAAAATGAGAAATATTATCAACTTTAAAGCATTGTAATATTAAATCCAAATTATTAAGGCTTTTGCTGTAGCCAGCTACCGTGCGTATGGTGAGAATTGAGAACCATCATCTCTCGCTAGAATATCACTGACTATCCATGGAAGGTGGCACGGAATAGATAACAACAATACCTGTAGGAGATATTCTTAATCGCACAAAAGTTTCATGTTCTGGTTCTTTCCTCAGGATATCAGCGGCAACAGGATCAGGTTGAACACCATGAAGATCACCAGATACACTATGTGAGCGAATTATGCTTGATGTAACCATTGGCATCTGCTCTCCATTTGCATGGATACAATCTGGAACATTCTGAAATAAGCTTTCACACTCAGGGTGCAATCAAAATATTCAAAACTTTTTTAAAAATGTAAAAATGAAAATATCATGGTTCGCAAGTGCTTTAGGAAATCTCGTTGTGCTGCTGCTTGTGTTTGTGCCCGAGCATTTCCAATGTATGCATTTAGCTCACCGCATCTCCATTAGTATGAACATATGTTGTGTCTAATTTAGCAGCATCGGTCAAATTATCATCGTCGTCTGAACCTTCTAAACTATCGAATGCACTAGCACTAGCAACAGGTGATTTGGGAGAAATGGGTCGAGTATGATGGCCTGCTCTCATTGTTGAACTAGCACCACCAGATTTCCCTGAAATTAAGTTCAAGCTTCAATTAAGATCAATTACAAGGTGAAAAAATAACAAAAAAAAAAGCAACAATATTTCTGCCACCATAGTTATTGGCAGTAGTTACTACCTATAGAAATTAAACTACATCCTAGCTATATCTCATAACCAATGGAATATTCAGGCAAGAAGAAGCATTCTTAGAAAATTTCTAAAGGAACCTATTAGTTAGAGAATTGTCCTTAGTGCTGCATTTTCTTTTCCTCCACTTGTTCATGTTAGGATAATAACATCTAGCAAGGAAGTAAATATGGTTCCAGAAAATCTTCCGGCAGTAGTATATGAACTCAATGTAAAGTTCATACCACTCACCCAACAGAGTAGGAGGATGTGTGGTATACAGGGTTGTCAACGCAACCTAGTTATCAGAGATCTACTGGCATAAAATTTCAGAAATGTATTCATTTCAATGCCTCCAGATGTAGGGAAAAAATACTCTACTTTTGGAGAAAATAGCCACCAACATGCAAAAACACAAAAGAGAAGAGAAGTTAATATCTCCAAAGAAATTGCATACCTATTATTATAATCCAATTGTTCTCGAAAATGTAATGTCAGTTCAAGCGCAAACACAAAGGCTAGGCATAAGTCAAACTAGTGTACTTAACAGTTAATATCTTATCATCAGACATTTACAAGGCTTGTAATGTCAACAATTCCTCAGCTATTTTCTACATATTATATACAATCATGGGAGCTTTCTGGTGTTCCTAACCAATCACTTGACAACTTCAATCTCTATGTTTGTCAAATACAGGTAAATAGGAATTTGGCATTCTCAACCTACGGATGCTATCAAGACTCTAGTAGTTTAACCGTGAGTCACAAAAAGACTTAATCAATTGTCAGCAATTCACCCGTTCCCACTAAATGTTTTACAGCATTTCTCGGACAGGAATCACATCATGATGGTAACAGACAATGGCCTAAAAGAGGTTCTCTTAACTTCAAATAAGTGAAGATGACCCAGGAAATTAGAAAATCAGCCAATAAAGTAGTATCATGAATGGCACCAAACAACTTGAAGTACTATGTATTCAACAGCAAAGCTTAGACAGCAATACGTGCTCCGAACCTCCAGCTGTCCTCCTTCAATGATGCATATTGAATCAATCAATCAACTCGGTCAGTAAACAAAAGCAACCACAGTGCCCAGCCAAATTAACATACCTCAATTATTTAAATTTTGTCGATTACATGTCACATTTCAATCATTCACACATATGTCCAGCACACAGAGTTCATAAAACAAGTAATTACTCCTGTCAGAAGTCCGGTATTTGGATACCTTCGGGAAGCGTGTGGAGCCTCGGCAAACCCGGAGGGATATAATCAATATGCACCGGACCGTTCCTCTTCTCCTCAAGATCTCCATCAGCACCAGATAACACCACCACGTCCGGAAACGACGCTGAACCACGGCGATAGCTCCCGCCATTGGCCTTCCGCCTCCCGTAGCTCCTCCTCGACGGATAATACTTCTTGACATGCTCCACAGCATCCCCGCCTTCATCCACCTCCTCTTTGTCCTTCTCTATCGCCTTCGCGAACTCCAATAGCTGATTCAAGGTTTTACGGTGCATATAATACGCCGAAACCGCCACAAACGACGCTCCAAACAGTGCCGCCATAGCCAGATGCAGCGAATAAGCATCCATCTCTCTGTATATATAAATTTGTATAAAATTGTACGAATGTGGAAATGGTCTGCCTCTCGATTATAATAGGCAGGATAAACCCTACTGGTGTGAGTGGGGAGCTTGGTTTGTATTGCTCAATAGGCGAGAACGAAGGCGGACGCTGGGCCGTATTTATAGGGAAAGCTTAGAATCATAGATATCGCACATTTAATTAATATTCTTTCATTGTTCGTTTGCTTTTTATAATAATTTTAATTATAATTATACTTATAACAATATAATATAAATAATACAATTTTGCGGATAAAATTTCGGGACAATGTCGAACTTGCCCGTGATATTGATATATATAGATATATATATATATATAGGTTAATTGTATGAGTTGTGAACATCTAGTAAGTGCGGTGAAAAAGATTGCGTTGGTGGGTGAAAAGATTACAATATTTATATTATATATTTATTTACATACTGCTCTTCGTAAAAACCAATTAATTAAAGTTGTTGACAATGATATATCATTTTTATATTTACTACACAATATAAAATTGTATTTTCTTTAAAACGTGAATTATGTCTCTCGTGTAGATATGGAACAACTATTCTCTTGTACTATCACCGTGATCAAGATTTATTAAGATTGAAGTTGATATATTACATTATATAAAAACGAATTTTTTTTATGGATGATTATTTATATGTCACGGACTTTACTTCTTATTTCAATAAATTACCTGTGAATCTCGAAATTGAGTGACTTTTGATATAAAAATATCTTTTGCCAATTGACAATTCCTCAATATCATTCTCTTTTTTCGGGATTTAATGGTGGTTTTCTTTTATTCAATTTACTATATCGGCACTATTCCTATTAGGGAGTGTTTATACACATTCAAAATAAGTGACTATGAGACTATATTTCACATTAACAAAACGTTTGCTAGAGCCTAAATGTGAGTGACAACTATATAAAATTATTATAATTATCGACTAACGAATCAAGATGAATGAGAACTATTTCACTTTAATCGAGAGTCGATTATCTGTACAGTGAATAAAGTTTGTCGGATTGGGAAAAAAAATGGAGTGCGGAATGAGATGAGGTTGTGGTAAAATTTTTCATTTGTTTTTTTTTTTTTTCATGAATATGTGGTCTCTTACGGGTGGCTGGAGTCGATGTAAGGTCATTTTCCTTATCCACTTGAATGCAAAACGTGATAAAAACAATCCTACTCGGTTGTAGATACCCACCTCTATTGCAATCAGCAGACACTTGATTTATTATGATCCAATTTACAACATCTCGTGACGTGGGCACATACAGGTACACACATACATGCTGAGAGACGGATTAATTCAAATTCCCGGCGGATAAATAATGATCTTTTTTATTAAGAGAAATATTAATCACTTCCTGAAAATCTAGTTTCACAACAACTACTTTTGAATCATACCCATTCTTAAAAATAATGGTGATAATTCAAATCATCCCAAAATGAAATTCAAGATATTGTATTGCACATTGTGTAATGTATTTGAAACTTACAAATATTCGATGCGATTGACTTAAATGATATGATAGCTTGCAAATCATTGGTAAATATTTTGATAATTACACCATCTCACTGTATTTTTAAATATGCACACTCTCTCTTTTTATACAGGGAAGATATATCTTACAAATATAATAATATATATACCGAAGAAATTGATGATTTTACAAAACCTAGGGAGCAGCTTCCCAATAGACATAACAACGAAATTTGTAAGAAATGTGGCGACTCGGATTTTGTCTTTGCTCAATGGATTGACAACTTGCAATGCATTAAATTCAGTTGCAAGCTATCCAACAGGATTTAACTACTTATCCAACTTAGATATTACATTAGACACTTAATATTAACTTTTAAATTACATTAATTGGATCTTCGAGTATTCAGTTTTAGCGTGGATATTTAGCAATGGCTAAAAGTTGTCGATTGATATTATATATTTTAAAAATCAATTGGGGTCATCCCAATATTTCAATATTGTGGTGATGTGTGCTTGAGACCATCCTTACTGTAAGAGGTGGAGCCAATGTCCCACGTGGAGCCAATGTCCCGCGAATAAGATGGGAAAAAGATAAAATCCACCAATAATGCGCATATTATAAATAATAGCAGTTCTATCGAGAATCGAGGATAAGATCACAAGACTTGGTGGAATAAATCGGAGGATTTCTCAAGCAAAATCGAACATTCTCCTTGATTAATCAATTAGTTTTTATTTTATATTGTGAAATATATTATACGTCATTACGTCATAAGATATATCAGTTGCCAATTCTTGGCTATATGGTTCGAATAAGAATTAATTGGTACGCAGACATGTTGGCAACTTCATCGGGAACAATGAGAATCGAATTCTGTCTTGATTAGGGCACGAGAATCTGAAGCATCAAGAGAATAATGTGAAGCAATGGTTCCACGCTTTATTTTTAGGCAATCCCCATTAATTAATTAGCCCTACTTTCTGGGTTAAACTGAACGTTTTTAAAACCTGTATTCTCTGATTATGTGTATGTCTAAATGCTCTATAACCCAAATTCCCCTCGTAAAAATTATTATTTTTTTTTATTATTTTTTTGAATTTTTTTATGTTATTATATATCTACTATTTTCTTTTTCACTTATCATAATGGATGCAGTCGCAGGAGTATAAAACCGAGTTGTTTGGGTTAATACACGAACATATGCTTTTGTGGATGGGCCGATGGGGGATAAGGCCTAGCATTAATTGGGCTTTGTTTGGGTAAGCCGATATTTGATGTCGAGGCTCATATGATCATCTTGCTTAAATTTACTATTTTGCCATGAGAGATTTGATTGTACTTGAACTTAATTAAATGTTATTACTTCACAAGTTTATAACCATTTATAAGATGTTTAGGTTGCTCTCGATTGAGGTATTTGGGTTTTATAAAGTATTTGAATGGAACATTTAGATGACTCCATGTTGAGATAATTATTCAGGATCGAGAATATGTTAAATGAGTTTATTATTAAAGTTTTAAATTCATAAACTTCACATCCATTAATTCAAATACAATATTATATTCTAAGGATGTCAACCCAACTTATTTATGCTATTTACAGTCCATTTATTAAATGTGACATAAAGTAAGCAATTAAGAGCATCTTTGGCTGAGCTTTGAAGCTCTTAATTTTATTTGATAAATTTTTTTACAAAACAACTTATAAACTTATAACTATTTTTAAAACAGTGTGGTCATCTGTATTTCTTACAAAAGATCTAATTTGAACAATTTTATTTCTCCAAAATATCTTTATATTTTTTTCCTTAAATCTCTATCACGTAATAGATTCTTACCTCAACAATTTTTTTTGATTGATTATACGTGAAAAAAAATTAAAACAATGTTAAACTTTTCATTGAATTTTTTTTCCAAATTATATCAATTTTCTAAATTATTAATTTTATGTACTTTGTAATTTGGACAATAAAAAAATCTTACAATATCAAACAATTCAACATCTTTAACGATTTTTTTTTTTCTAAAATGAAACCTTTAACCACTTATAATTTCCTAAGATAACTTTATAAGCACCTATAAGCTGTTTTAAACAAGTTTGTTAAAACTAATGTTTTAATAATATTAACAACAAAGTTTCTCATATGAAAACAATTGAATTATATATAAAAATAATTTTAAAACATCTGCACGTACCATTTGCCACCCACCAAAGCTCATGGTCTTTTTGGAATATATTATACTCAAGTTGGCCAAAAGAAAGAAGAAAGAAAGAGAGTTGCAAATGTTCGGGCACTAGCTACTAAGCAGAGAGCTCTAGATCTTCCTTAAACTTTGGTCAGGTGTGCAATGGCTTCTTCAGTCAACACTTTCCACTCAAAACGATTTTCTTCCCATTTGAGTGCAATCAGAACTCCACATCTCCCACCAAGATCAATCTCTCTTTGTTTTGACAGTAAGCATACTTATTTTTCTTTCTAACTTTTTATCTGCTGGCCACTCATTTAGTTCCACTGGATTGCTCTAGGACGGAGGTATGTGGTGAGGGCTGGCGAAGCCGATAAAAACGAAGGTTGGTAGTTGTTTTTATTGGCACTTGGCTTTCCATGAGATTTGATTTGTTTTAGTATGTGCACCAGACAGGGCACTTGCCGAGAGTGGTTCAAGTATAAATCAGATTCTTGGCATAAAAGGTGCCAAGCAAGAAACCGTGAGTTCTTTTATTTGTCTGTGAGTATCACAATCTATAAATGTGCTGAAACTGAAACCTTAACTTAGGTGAATGACTACATTAAGTTCAAAACTTGCTATTTTGGATGATTCGGGCAAGCAGAGATTAGCATTATGTTGGCATTTTTATGAAAAGTTAAAGATACGAAACAGGTTTTTAATATTGCCAATAGAGTTTTAATTTTCTAGATGAAATAGGAGTCTTTAGATGTAATCAAGAATTGGACTTTTCAGGTATAAGGACATTAACCAGCTTTGATGACCTATGATCCATCTTGCTGAGACTGCATCTAAAACATTGATTGAGTAAATCATTTATATGCTGCTGGAAAATAGTGAACAAGAGATGGAATTTTTGAATAATGCATGAATTCAACAGGATAAGTGGAAAATTCGACTTCAGCTAACAAAGCCAGTAACTTGGCCACCTCTGATCTGGGGCGTGGCATGTGGAGCCGCTGCATCTGGTAACAACTTCTCACAATTTTGTGACATTACACACTAATATGAGCATCCAACAGTGGCTATCTTGTATTGTTAATGATACTAACGTCTATATAATTTTATTCTTTTTACCACTATCCCAATTCCATTCTGATATATAAAGCTTATTTCCATAGGAAACTTTGACTGGACTTCCGAAGATGTAGCTAAATCAGTTGTCTGTATGATCATGGCTGGTCCATGTCTAACTGGCTACACTCAGGTACTTCTTGCATTATGAAAAGTCACTCAATATCGTAGTCCTAGTATATATTTGAGGATACCAATGATGTTATTTCACGGCTCAATTTATAGACATTGAATGATTGGTATGATAGAGAAATTGATGCCATTAACGAGCCTTATCGCCCTATACCGTCCGGTGCAATATCTGAGAGTGAGGTAGGTGATACTCTGATTATTGGCTGGAATTACATGCCGCAAGCACTGTCCTGATCACATACGTCAATACTTTCAGGTGATTACACAGATATGGGTGCTACTTCTAGCCGGTGTTGGTTTAGCCGGCCTACTAGACATGTGGGTAAGCATGCAATCGAAAAACAGTTACATTTTTGTTCTTAAGTAGTCTAATTCTTTCCCCCTACATAAAACTTTTTAGGCAGGACACAGCTTTCCAGTGATCTTTTACCTTGCTGTTGGTGGGTCTTTGGTGTCTTACATCTACTCAGCTCCACCTCTAAAGGTATTCAAGGCCTCATTGCATTTCCTCAGTATGGATATTTATCTCAACTTTGAAAGAGGATCAGTTAAACTCTGATTGAAATTATGTTTTACTGCAGCTTAAACGAAACGGGTGGTTTGGAAATTTCGCCTTGGGAGCAAGCTATATAAGCCTACCTTGGTAACTCCATTT
The DNA here is from genome assembly GCA_001598015.1 of Dorcoceras hygrometricum. Taxonomy (NCBI): domain Eukaryota; kingdom Viridiplantae; phylum Streptophyta; class Magnoliopsida; order Lamiales; family Gesneriaceae; genus Dorcoceras; species Dorcoceras hygrometricum. Next base: position 16,044 of record KV020118.1, on the reverse strand, counting down.
CGTGGGAACTATATATTTCAAGTGTCCTTTTTAAGCCGTGGGAGATTAAGTAATAGTATACTTTGGTGTAATTTGGTTTAAAGTCCTTGTTGTATGACTAATAGGTGGGCAGGTCAAGCTTTGTTTGGGACCCTTACACTCGACATTGTCGTTCTAACGCTTCTGTACAGCATAGCTGGTGTATGCAAATAAAACTCTCAAAGTATTCTGATTCCTTTATCTGAGTGAGACTGCTCTCTAATTTTCACTCTCATTCGTGTTTTAGTTTGGTATAGCAATTGTTAATGACTTCAAGAGTGTTGAAGGAGACAGAGAATTGGGACTGCAGGTGCCTTTATAATCTAATCTGTATTTCATAAATTTGCATTCTTCGTATATATACTCACACTCTGATGCTGTTACTTCTTACAGTCGTTTCCAGTAGCTTTCGGTTTCGATTCTGCAAAATGGATCTGTGTTGGTGCTATTGACATCACTCAGATATTCGTGACAGGTATTAATATACTCTATAGTTCGTGATCTAGATGATATATATACATATATATAGTTTTGGAATATATAAACTAGCACTAAAGGCTCTCCAAGTATGAATCATAAAAAGTATATTTGGGATCAAATGCATTGTCCACTAAATTTAAGAGCCGGCTCATTGCTAGGCTGCTAGTCTGAGGTTTTCTTGTCATATATATGGTGTGGCTTTTGCAGGCTATCTTCTAGGTGCGGGTAAACCTTATCATGCTCTAGCACTTGTAGGATTAATCACCCCACAAGTCTTTTTCCAGGTAAACAAGCTTCTCACATGATCTGCCACTCTTGTTGATTTCCAAAGAAATATTCTCTCAGAGGAATGGAATTTAGTTATACTATGGTACACTGCTGATCTAAATCCATGATTGTTTGATGCAGATCAAGTACTTCCTCAAAGACCCGGTTAGATATGATGTCAAATATCAGGTACTGTTCCATCCTCCACCTGGTGACCATCAACAAAAGTAGACATTTTGAGGGGCATTCGAGCTTAGTCGCTCAAGTTAAAAAAAAAAAATTCTAACTTTTTTTAATGGATTTCAGGCCAGTGCACAGCCATTTCTTGTCCTTGGTCTATTGGTCACAGCCTTGGCAGTCAGCCATTGAGATTATGGAAAATTAAAGTAGCAGTGAGAATTTATAAGAAAATCAAGGTATATTAGATTTTTTGGCAATTTGGTTATTAAGAATGTTCCCTAAATAATCTATGAAGGGTATACCCATAATCAAGCTCTTAGCAATCTTAAATGAAATTGAAGTATGCGGCTACTTTTGAACGTGGAATATTAGGTTGTTCATATTGCTTGAGGCGATATTTGTCAAAATAATCTGCTTACATTTTGGGCCGTGGGCGGCTTTAAGTCTAGACATAAGTAAATTGACCTAAACTTTAGATGTCAACTCTACTGTTATTTATTTTTTAAATTCCATTTACACGAATAATAAAGTTATCATATTTTGATTATTAAAATTATATCACTTCCGAGATGTGCGTAAAGAATATATGTAAACGATTCGTTAAATTTTTGGAGTATCTTATAACATTTCAAAGCAAGATATTAAGATCTTATACATTTTTTTCTAAATTCACGGGTTTATACACGATAATAAAAATAACATCGATATTTATATATATTTTTATATTAAACGTTTTTCAGAGATTTTTAAAAAAAAAAAATCACAGATGCCTACGGTTATCGTTGTACTCCTTAGACTTCTGACAATCAAACTGATTACAATCATGCATCTCCCCATTCATGTTTTTATAAAATTTCCCATTGAATATTACTTTTATAAAAATAATGTCCACGAATATGTATATGTGTTCATATTAATATTAATATAAATTACCCGTAGACTATTGATGCATTGACTCGGTGAAGTAAACCATCTTGGCTCACATGGCCAATTGGCAACGACTGTGTAACTTCGAAACATGTTCCAATTACTAAACATTATTGACTAGGTCTCAATATCTTTATAGCATTAAATCAAAACCGTTTTGTTATATAGGAAAACAAAAATTACGATCAACTTATCAATATTGCATGCTATACAACTAATATTTCTTCATATGTCTTTAAATTAATATAAGATGTAATTTAGTTTAATATTAAAAACTTAATATAATATATTCTGTGTCGAGAAGTCAACGAACTATATATATTTTCTTTTGATTGATATAATATACTTTTTGATGATTGCAACTTGCACGTCATTACGTCAACGGTCCACTCCTCAAAAGTCTGCTCTTCCTGGTTAATTTATTAACACGACAATATATTGTTTCAAACATTTAATTCTAATATTCTCACCGTAGTATCGAAATGTTGCTTGTAACTGGAGCCTGGATTTGTCTCTGCGGGGTCTTATTGCTTCAGTGCGCCGCGGCGGCCACCGACTCCACCGTAGCCGCCATAAATGCAACGGATGCCGCCACGGACACATCGAACATTTTGAAAGGAGCCGTGATCACGAAGCCCGGCTGCGCCAGTAAATGCGGCGACTTGACTGTTCCTTACCCTTTCGGCGTCGGTAAAGGTAGCGGCTGCGGCTTCGCGAGCATATACGAGCTCAACTGCACCGACGCTTTTGACCCACCCCGCGCATTAATCGGCGACATCCAAGTGTACGAGATCTCCGACAACCAAATGCGATTCTCGAACGTTGTGGCGAAGAGATGCTTCGACAAAAACGGCGCACTGATCCAGTCAAACTACGCCTCCTCTAACATCATGAACACGCCGTACAGCTACTCAGAGCTGAACAAGTTCACCCTCATCGGCTGCGACGATTTGTCTCTGATCAGCGGCATCTCCGGCCATGTCTTCACCAGCGGATGCGTTTCACTGTGTTCACAAGCAGGGGATGTGGTAAGTGGCTCCTGCTCCGGAGTTGGGTGCAGCCAGACATCGGTGCCAAAGGGATTCAAATACTATCTTACAGACCTTTCAAGCCCGAATAACCACACCACCGTATCGTCTTTCGATCCATGCAGCTATGCGTTTGTTGGTGAAGCGACGAGGTTCACTTTTCAAGGGATTTCGGATTTCTCGGACCCAAATTTCGCTCAAAGGGTCCGCGAAACAGTCCCGGTTGTGGTCGATTGGGTGATCGGGAACTCGACCTGTGCTGACGTTCAGGATGCTCCGGATTACCTTTGCAAAGCCAATAGTACTTGTGTTGATTCAGATACAGTGTGGGCAGGGTATAGGTGCAGGTGTAAAGATGGACACGAGGGCAACCCTTATCTGGAACCATGCACAGGTTTTATAAATTGCATTAATGATATTGATGATATCTTGAATGATTTAATGGTCTAAGCAGATCGAGTTTATGATTCTGTGATGACCCTTTTGCAGATATTGATGAGTGCAAGGATCCGAGCATGAACAATTGTGCGCAGAACAGTTGCATCAACACACCTGGAAGTTTCACATGCTCTTGTCCGGAAGGACTATCCGGAGATGGTTTACGGGATGGGGAGGGTTGCTATGCTGTTAATTCACAGTTCCCTGTGCTCAAGGTGTCGTTAGGTAATAACGTTGAATATTCCATCTTCAAGTTGATAGTGAATCCGTCATTTTCCATATTTCAAATGTTCACTGCTGTGTTTGATGACTCTGATATCCTTGAAATGCAGGTATAGTATTTGGGTTTCTGTCTTTAGTGATCGCTGCAGCTTGGATATTGTTCAGCGTGAAGAAGCGAAAGCTCATAAAACAGAGGGAGAAATTCTTCCAGCAAAATGGAGGTTTCTTATTAAAGCAACAGATATCTTCCCGCGAGGGGTCCGTCGATTCCAGCAAAATATTCACGATTGAAGATCTAGAGGCAGCCACCAACAACTATGCAGATGACAGAATCCTCGGCAAAGGCGGATACGGCACAGTCTACAAAGGGGTCCTACCCGATAATCGCGTAGTTGCTATAAAAAAAGCTCGAGTGATGGACGAAAGCCAGATAGAACAGTTCATAAACGAAGTAGTGATACTCACTCAGGTGAATCATCGTAACGTGGTTAAACTTCTGGGATGCTGTCTGGAATCCCAAGTCCCTTTACTAGTGTACGAATATGTCTCGAATGGCACGCTTTACGACCACATACACCACGGCAGGGGAACCACCTGGTTATCATGGGACAACCGTTTAAGAATCGCCTCAGAAGCAGCGGACGCCCTCTCATATCTTCACTCAGCAGCATCCATTCCTGTCATCCACAGGGACGTAAAGTCCGCCAACATCTTACTAGACGAAAACTACACCACGAAAATATCGGACTTCGGGGCCTCCAGACTGGTCGCCCTGGATCAAACCGAAGTCACCACATTGGTTCAAGGCACACTAGGGGATATCTGGATCCCGAATACTTCCACACCAGCCAACTTACAGAAAAGAGCGACGTCTATAGTTTCGGAGTCGTGATGACAGAGCTTCTGACCCGGAAAAAACCGATCGACATGGACAGAAGCCAAGAAGAACGCAACCTAACTACGCATTTTATAATGGCGATAAAAGAGAACAGGCTGTTCCAGGTTCTTGATCCCCGAGTGATACGAGAAGGATCCCTGGAGCAGCTCCAGGCCGTTGCGGACTTGATCAAAAGATGCTTAAACTTGAATGGGGAAGACAGGCCCACCATGAAAGAGGTGGCCAGAGAACTCGAAGGTCTAAGGAGGTTTAATCAGCATCCTTGGGCGCAACAACCTGAGATCCACGAAGAAGCCGAGGGATTAATGATGAATAATAATGGCGCCGAGTCCAATGATCTTTACACGGCTTCGGCCAACCCTGCGGATCTTTACAGTATTCAAATGGCTGCTTACAACAACCCGGGTTCCATAGACAGCTTAGATAACATATTTATTTGTTGGGTCAGTATCGACCAAATAATCGGGCAAACATATAATAAGTATATGTACATTCATATACACATTTGATATCAGTCTTTAGTCTGTATTTTCATGGCTATTATTACCGTCATCAAACGGGGAGGCCGGAGAGGGTTAAAGCTCCAAACCCGAAAAAACTTTAAACAACATTCGCCAAAACTAATAAAAAATTCATACATAAACCATCATACAACAATATAAATCTTTTGAAATTTCATCAACCGACAACTAGTACAAATATAACAAAAAAAAATTATTTGCTTGCTTTAAGAAAAATGGAGAGCTCAAGAGGATTAATATTGGGGTGGAAAAGAAAAATTAGATTTTGATGCCATTAATCGTCGTATGAGATATTTATAACAAGATTATGTAACTAATGTCCCATGATGCTCAGTATTTCATCTTTATGGCCTTTACAAGCAGGCTGACCCTTCTCATGCTAGTTTTTTGGATAGCCCATTACATTCTTAACTTATCTGGACCGACCCATCTCACCCAACCCACAACTAAATGGTCCTATCCATTTTGACTAACGGGCTATACATCTTACGACGGATTGGGTTCCCGATACTCAAACAAGACAGTCAAATTATAATTGGTAGACAGAATCTTAAGAAAATGAGCCCTCTGTCATGTCAGAGAGTCCCATGCCGATTATGACCTCAAACATTTGTGTGATTTTCTAGTTATCCGAATATGAATTTGATATCGTGGGCGCTTGTATGTGTGTCTGGAGATGCTCAACCAAATATCATATCAATTTCCTATGATGTTCGGCTGAGCATCTCCAGGCGCCCATACAGACGCCCATAACAGGCGCCCACAATATCGGGCCTTTATATAATATTTAATACATATTTAAATAATAATACTTTTATTTAATAACATATTACTGAATAATATTAATTTATAATAGCAAATATATATATTATCTGAAGTTCGTATGTAATATTAATATAAATAAGAAATAATATATGTATAATGAGAAATTCCTGATCAGAAAGTCAGGTTACTTTTCAGTCCCAAGGTATCTGAAAAGTATTCTGCAATACCTGAGACATAAACATTCTTATTTGAGGCTCCCTGAATCATTTATTTTTTTTTTTTTTACATTTTCTATTACACTCTCCCTTCCTCCCTTCCTATTTCATCAGTTTTTTTCCACCTTGCTTTCCTCCAATTTAATGTCGTCTCCCCACTTGTAAGTCACAAATTTTTGCATCTTTGAAATCGACGGGGGAGCCGGAGTAACGCAAGGACGAGGGCTTCCTTTTTCCGGTAATTTTTGTGTTCGATTGGGGCGTTACTTTGTTCGATTTTGGGGCTTTTTTTTGTTCGATTTTGGTGCATTTTTGTATTCGATTTTGTGGTATTGTTTTGTTCGATTTTTTTCACATGTACCCATCGTTGAGGCTTTTTTCCATTCGAAGAATTCCTCCATTGTAGAGATTATGTATTCGAAATATCCTCTTTTGTTGTCGTCGATGTTATTTCGATGTGCAATATCGATTGTAAACAAATTGAGATATGAGATTGGGAGAGTTTGGGGCTTTTATGTTGTCATTGCTTGATATTGCTGGATTTATGCTTATGCATTGCAAACACCGATAATGAAATCTGGTGTGTGAGTTTAATTGATGTTGTTATAATTATTCAAATATTCAGATTTGTGGTGTGTCGCTTTCATATTAAAATTGTTATGTTGGATTGAAATAATAAGGTTTCTGTTGTGCCACCTTGATTGCCTTGATTATTTTCAATATTTGTGGTGTGACTTTTTCAATACATCTGTTAAGTCGATGAAAATAATTAAAAACTATGTCAATTTTTTGCAGAACAATATGCTCCGTATGAGGGAAATTATACTGTATTCTAAATAAATTATTCCGGATATGAACTAATTCATATTGACATTGTTGAACATGTTTTCAATACCCAGATTGCAGGCTCATTAGTATACAATTTGTATTGTAATAATATTTCGAAATTATTATTACTGCAAGAGAAGTACGTGTACATTAAAGTATACAAATTATATAACAGATTTATGTACTCCCCTTATTTCATTGCAGAATTTCATTACTAGTCCGATTTGTTTCCCTGGATGTGTACAATGAAAAAGGTGTTGTTCAATTGTTTGTGAGAAATGGAAACTGTATCTGGATCTGGATCTTCCAATTTCACATATCTTGGTAGCTGCGAGTATAAAGATGAACTCTATATGATTTCCATTTGTAATGGGTTTTCTAATGGATTTGTTTCTCACTCTTGGGAGAAAATATGAGGAGATAAGTACACAAAATGTGATCTTGCAATATCTAGCTCCTCATCGAAAGTTGTATGTGACGTTGAAGGAAGACAACGATGTTCGTAATATGACTCATCTTCACACGTATATGAGATTAACAATAATTGATATGCGGGCAGTGAAAAAATACCAAATGGATGCCCGCAATGTGGAGAGGTAAGAATACTAAGTTGTAGATTTTGTGTTGAGTTAATAATTTTGCTAATGGTACACTTTTTTTTTGTGCATAGATAGTATGTTATTAGCATTGTTATATTTATATCAATAATTTTATATTAATTACCTGAAACTTGTAAGGGCTGAATCCGAAGATGAGACACAGACTAGTAATGATGGGCATCTTCAAGTTAGTTTGGTCAGCAATTCCATTGATATATGGAGTAATTGTATCCGTGGAGAGGGTCAAATATTTAAGGATGCGGCTGAATTTCGAAGATGTGCCAAGAATTATGCAATTGCTACAAGACGGTCGTTTTTATATAAACAGACTGATAGTGAGAAGGTTATGCTCATTTGTAGCGTGGAAACATGTTCTTGGCGGATATACGCGTCAAGGAGGTTTTACGAAAGTTGTTGCGCTGATGGAGGTTTTACGGAAGCTGTGTTTGAATCAGATTAATTACAAGTCTGTTATGAAGGAATTATATTTAAAGTTTTATGTGGTGTAAGTTTCAAATATTCATATTTGTGGTGTGTCACTTTCAGTAAAATTGTTATCTAGTATTGAAATAATAAGATTTCTGGTGTCACCTTTCTGGAATAATAAGATTTCTGGTGTTGTGTGGTTTCATTACTTGGTGTGGTTGTGTAAAGATTTCCATAGAACTATGTCATTTTTTTTTTGCAGAATAATATGCTCGATTCGAGGCAAAGTATACTGTAATTTAAAAAAATTATTCTGGATTTCAACTAATTCATACTAACATCTAGATTGCAGACTTGTTTATATAGTATTATACCATATATCAATTACGGGATTATATGCTCAATTACGAAGACAAAGTGCTCGATATTATAAAAACTATACTGCAATATTTCAAAAGTATATATGATTTAAAAACTAACGCATGCTCAATGCATTTGACCATATGTATCATTTGTATGTAGTGTTTACAACTCTCACTTGTACATAAGAGTTAGTGTGTTTAGTTTGGATATACTTAGAACGCATGCTCAATTACAGAGATTGTGTGCTCGATTTGGACAATAGTATGCTTTAATCTGAAGATATTATACCGCATTCTTATAATTTTGTACTGAATAATGTAACATATTGTGTTGAGGTGATTCAATGCATTTGGCTATAAGTATCATTTGTATGTAGTGTTTACAAATCTCACATGTATATAAGAGTGAGTGTGTTTAGTTTGGATATACTCAGAATGCATGTCAATCACAGAGTTTGTGTAACGACCCAGACTTTTCTCAAAGAAAATTTTGAAATTTGGGGTTCGAATTGAAAGACTCAAAATTTTCGATCTGAATAAACATAAAAGTCGTTACTAAATTCTGGACTAAATTGCGATTAAACACAATTCGTTGCTACTGAAATGCGGAACAATTGAAACAATGAAGTGAGCGGAAGTAAAATAGGCTGATAAACACTTTTCATAGCAAACGGAAGAAATCAGCAGGAAGAATATATAAAAACATGGAACTATATCCTCTGCTGATCTTATAACATACGCTGAATAGATATACCAGCTGATGAAAATACGAAGGACTAGCATATCTCTTGACACCACAAGTTTGTACAGATTTCTACAAAATAAGAAACTGGAAATCTGCTAACATACATAACTATAACTAAAGTTCTGTACATCAAAACAAAAGCTGAAAAGAACAATGGAAGATGTCCACGATAAACACATCCTCCCATTCCTGATCATCTCCCTCCAGCTCCTACTGCTGATTACCTGCACTCAATGAAAACTAGTGAGCCAAAGGCTCAGCAGGTAAATCTGGAACAGCAAAATCATGCAATAGAACTGATACTGATACTGGAACTAAAAGCTGAATACATAATCTGAAAATCTGCGTACGCTTTGAAATGAACAAGCGCACTAACATATATCTATATCTGAGAATTCTGAAAGAAACTGAAAGCATAAAACATAATCAAATTCTGAAAACATTTCTTTAAACATATTCTGGAGCTGTGACTAAAATCACATTTTTTCGCTCTTCTGAAATTATGACAACCCTTTAAACATTTTGGTCCAATTCGCTTGATCAAACTCCTGATATCAGTTTCTAGCACTATGGCTCATGGTGAAGGGATATATAGATCCGTCGACCTATACACCTGATCCTTCCTCTGTTGAAAGGGCATACGGTTCGTCAGCCGTACACTCACCCTTCCTCTGGGGACCCTCTTAGTTGTCATAACTTAAAACATTTTCTAAAACATTGTTCTGCTCTTTATTTTCTTTCTAAAAATCTGTTTTCTTTCTCTCTGTACGTTTACTGGTTTTCTCTCGTTTAATGATGTTCAGGAACTATCAATGATTTCTCTGAAAGGCTTGCGAAAATGAAAACTGAATAAAAATGCTACTTGAATCTGTCAATTGAATCGAATATAATTTTTGAAATGATTCGGAATTGAATAAGGAATCAAATTCTGAAATTTCGTTATCTGCTGAAGAAAACGAAGAATGAACAGTAATCAGCTGAAATGAACAGTACCAGTCGCAAGACTAATACCAGCTGAATGAACAGTACTTGGAAACAAGTAAAGCAATTGCTGAAATAGTGAAATGAAATACATCTGCTGATGAACAATACCAGTCACAACGAATAGGAATCAGTCGCAAGACAAGAATCCAGTCGCGAGGTCTTTTAAATAAATGTAAAATGAAACGATGTCGTAGCGCATAACTCAGTCGCTACAACCAGTCGCTACTGCTGATTTATGCGTCTGCTGAATTTTACGAAAGCAAAGCATCTACTGAAATATGCATCTGCTGAATTTAAGAAAGCAAAGCATCTGCTGAATATGCATCTGCTGAACAATCCATTTGGTCATAAGTATCATTTGTATGTAGTGTTTACAAATCTCACATGTACATATGAATGAATGTGTTTAGTGGGTATACTCAGAACGCATGCTCCATTACAGAGATTGTGTGCTCGATTTGGACAATAGTATACTTTATTATGAAGATATTATACCGGATTCTTATATTTTTGTACTAAATAATGTTATATGTTGTGTTGAGGTCATTCAATCCATTTGGTCATAAGTATCATTTGTATGTAGTGTTTACAAATCTCACATGTACATATGAATGAATGTGTTTAGTGGGTATACTCAGAACGCATGCTCCATTACAGAGATTGTGTGCTCGATTTGGACAATAGTATACTTTATTATGAAGATATTATACCGGATTCTTATATTTTTGTACTAAATAATGTTATATGTTGTGTTGAGGTCATTCAATCCATTTGGTCATAAGTATCATTTGTATGTAGTGTTTACAAATCTCACATGTACATATGAATGAATGTGTTTAGTGGGTATACTCAGAACGCATGCTCCATTACAGAGATTGTGTGCTCGATTTGGACAATAGTATACTTTATTATGAAGATATTATACCGGATTCTTATATTTTTGTACTAAATAATGTTATATGTTGTGTTGAGGTCATTCAATCCATTTGGTCATAAGTATCATTTGTATGTAGTGTTTACAAATCTCACATGTACATATGAATGAATGTGTTTAGTGGGTATACTCAGAACGCATGCTCCATTACAGAGATTGTGTGCTCGATTTGGACAATAGTATACTTTATTATGAAGATATTATACCAGATTCTTATATTTTTGTACTGAATAATTTTACATGTTGTGTTGAGGTCATTCAATCCATTTGGTCATAAGTATCATTTGTATGTAGTGTTTACAAATCTCACATGTACATATGAATGAATGTGTTTAGTGGGTATACTCAGAACGCATGCTCCATTACAGAGATTGTGTGCTCGATTTGGACAATAGTATACTTTATTATGAAGATATTATACCAGATTCTTATATTTTTGTACTGAATAATTTTACATGTTGTGTTGAGGTCATTCAATCCATTTGGTCATAAGTATCATTTGTATGTAGTGTTTACAAATCTCACATGTACATATGAATGAATGTGTTTAGTGGGTATACTCAGAACGCATGCTCCATTACAGAGATTGTGTGCTCGATTTGGACAATAGTATACTTTATTATGAAGATATTATACCGGATTCTTATATTTTTGTACTAAATAATGTTATATGTTGTGTTGAGGTCATTCAATCCATTTGGCCATAAGTGTGCACGATTTGGAGAAACGTGTACTGAATAATGTCACATCTATGATTGTATGCTTGATTTGCAGCTAAGTATATTGTATTTGGCATAAATTTGCCAGAGTTTGATTAAGTTAGACTAACATATGTTTAACAACAATGGACACAACGTATGTGAGACATAAATAACATCGATACCCATATCATAAAATTTTATTTTCATGTTGAATATGAACGAAAATATCACTCATACATTAAGAAAATTAACATACAATCACCTTACTAAAAAATATGTAAATATTGTTCTGATTCCTTACAATCACCATACGAACAGGAACCTACAAAAATCTTACAGACCAGTCCACAACAAAAAATAGATCAAACACCATTGAACATTACAACAACCCTTCCTACAACAGCAATCACAGAATTACTCAATGAAATGTTTCTCGTCGATCCTAATATTGTGGCTGCAATGTGGACTCGGTAAGCATCAACATCAGCCTTCTGCTCGCATTCCCCATTATCACTTTTGGATTGAAAACTTTTCTACCAATGTTCTTCAAAAAATTGGAAATTATAAAAAATCAAACAAATGCATCGAAATATGAATATCAGAAATAAAACTAACAACAATTATATTAGTAATCATCTAATAATTCCTACAAACGCAAGCTAATAAGTTCATATAATGCAATTCCAAAAGTCCAAGGTTGCTTTTATTTTAAAGGTTGGCTATCAAAGAAACAATGGCTAAAGCCTGTTAGAAAATTAACATCATATCCTACAATACACATGTATCATAAAATCACTACAATTGAATTTGGCAAACTTGATTCAAATGGAAACAATCACCTGGCACATTTGTACAACATCTCAACTTAAAATGTGGATAAATGTGTATATCAAATAGTCATCACCAGCTACAAATATGGTATTTCAGTTCAATAAATACACAGTGAGCAATGCTCGGTTTTCTCAAAACATTCAACAATAAACTCAACCTATTATCTCACGAAAATAGAGGATCTATAATGGTAAAATTGCTAGTATCTTGCAAGTAGATACCATTTCGTGCAAAGGTACACGAACGAATGTGTAGCACCACAATCAAACAACATATAAGCAGGCAGCTTGTTGATAGAAATGGTAACTGCCACCACGTCGTTGGCGTCTTCAGCTTCTTCCTGTGTTATTGCGAACACACGAGCATTGGGCTTATCCTCCCTAGGCTTTGGCTTGCTCGTAGCCGCATTGCTTGATCCAGCTTTTGCGCCTTGGTTCTCCGGACAATCCGCAATTCGGTGGCCCATCTTTCCACACTTGAAACATGCACTGTTCTACTTGCGACAGTCTCCACTATGACGTTGTCCGCAGGATGAGCAAGTTGGCAACGTCTGGTTATTCGGTGTAGGAGCTGAGCCGCGGTTGTTGAAGTTTGGCCGCTTGTTCTTGGGCCCACCGTGCGAAGTCTGAGCATTGAGGGGGCGTTTGTTTTTATTGTCCGCTTCCCGTCTCTTTATGTCCGTCTCTGCCCGGATTGCAGCACCCATTAAGTCTTCGAGACTCGTGGCTTGGTAGACTGCCAATGCTGACTGGTACGGCTGTTCAGGCCCTTCTTGTATCGGTGCATTTTTAGAGTGTTATCCGCCATGATCGTTGGGACGTAGGTGCCCAATGAATTGAACTTGGAGGTATACTCTACTACCGACATGTCTGCAGTCTGAGTGAAGGTCTCAAACTCGCTGAGCCTTTGCATTCGTACTTCCATGAGAAAGTACTGTTTCAAGAATGCTTCTCGAAACCTCTGCCACGTCATAGCTTGTTCATTGGCAATCATGGTGGGCTCGACAGCTTCCCACCAATTCCCAGCTTTACTGTCGAGGAGTGGTGTTACCACATCCACTTTGACTGCGTCTGGGACCTCCAGGAGTCGAAGTTGCGTCTCGATGTTCTTCATCCAGGTTTGAGCAACTTCTGGGTCGTGGCTCCCATCGAAGGTGAGGGCTTTATTCTTGCGAAGAGACTCGTAATAGAACTTCGTCCCACGGGGTGGAGGGGGAGGAGGTGGAGCTTGGTTGTGGTTGGGACCAACCAACCCTTGAAGCGTTATGGCAACAATTGTAGCTATTGCCATTAGGTCTTCTCTGCTAAGACCAGTTCCGTTGTTTGAGGGTACTTCGCCTCCATTGTTCCTATCGCTTCTTCGATCGCCTGTCATATTCTGCCATAGGGAATCTTTATTAAGAATGGCAGTATATAACTGTGAAAGGTCGGGAATAAGATATCTTGAAGGCTAAGCAATTTATTCGAATAGAAAGATGAATTGAATACAAAGCTAAAATATCCTCGATGATCAAGTGTTGTGCATGCATCGAGTCTTCGGCTTCGTGGATACGAGCCTGGAACTTCTGATGGCACTCCACATGGTTTTCTTTAGCTAGTTGTTTCTTAACTTTCATCTTCTCAATCTTCTTGGACATGCTAAGGCCAATCTCAGTCAGTCCGGCAATGACCTTGTGTGAGGCTTCTAAGGCTACTTGAGTGTCTTCAAGTTCTTTCCTCATGGTGGCCAATCCTCGTCTCTCAGTGGCTAATTGGGTTCTAAGCCGCCTAATCGTGCGGCCTTGGTTATCGAGGGCAATTTGTTTCATACGGAGGGCAGCCGCAGCACGAGTACGGGGAGCAGAGGGGGTCATTTCCTAAAATCGAGGATACGTCAAAAATATAAAGTCGTGAGGTTAATCCATAAGCAGAAGATACTAACCATAGGGATTTCAGAACAGTTGACGGAACTGAAATCGGAGTCCTGTACAAAAAGTTACTGAAATTTTCAAATATTTCCAAAGATGGCAAAACGTGTCTTTCGAAGGGTAGTACTGGTCTTTCGCCAAATCTGAAAATTCTTCCTAGAACTTGAAAATTTCAGATTCGGTTTCCCAGCCGGATTATGTACCTGGTGAGATCTGATACCACTAAAATGTCACGCCCCGAGACCGGGACTCATGACATCGGCAATATTAAATAAGTATAAAAATTGTGAAACATTAAGCCATCATAGCATAGCTCAACCAGTCTATTAATAATCGAAATAAAATCGTTTTTACATCGGAAATCAGAGAAAATTGCGGAAGCGAAAAAAAAAATATAATTACATCAACAGAAACTGAATCTTCACCAGCCCCAAAATTGTTCTTGTTCTTCTTCTTCTATCTGCTCTTCATTCTTATCTGGGTGGAGAAGTAAGGGGTGAGTGTTTGGGGAAACACTCAGCAAGCGGGGGATACCATTCGAGCAAACAACAAATATATATACATATTTAACAGAATTCGGAACAGAGCATAACAGAGCATAACGGAGCATAACAGAGCATAACAGAAATTGTCAGAACTTAACAGGACGAGTAGCAGAAAAAGCTAGCACTGATAATTACTTGGTGTCTATGGTTTACTGATCAGTCCCTAATTTTTACTCCTCTAAGGGGTCGAGGCCATGTGGTTACACCAAGTAACCCAGAGTGCGGAATATTCCGTAGACCCATGTGGTAATTTGTAAACCAGTCGAGATTTGTTCTTATTAATTTGCAGATTCGTGAAATTTGATATCCACAGCTTCAATACGTCTTTGTTCGAGATCTAATTTAACATAGTTGCATCAAATTCGCTTTGTTGAACTAGAGTGAATAAATAAAAGGTTTAAGAGTCTTTAACTTTAGAAATGTTTCTGATTGTCAACATACTATGTGGATGCAGAGAATATGTCTGACGAAGCGAAGAGTGTCTACTTTGATCTTCCAGCCTTAGATGTTTCTGTTGCATTTCCCCAAGCAACACCAGCTTCCATATTTCCACCTTCAGGTAAGAATAATATCCTTGTGGTTTTGAATCGCTATTGAAATATTGCATGCGAATGCAACGACTGATGATTTTTTCATTAAATTTGGCTGCATCCTTTGTTTTTTCATGTTCCCTCATACCTCTTAGTGCACCTCTTATTTAAAGAACCATGTAGAGTACCTAATCCTTCTCAACAGCATATCTGACGCCTCTATCTGGGATATCTGTGTGTTCCTAGTTAGAATTATCCATTTTCTGAAAATTTTCACCTTGTTTTTCATTATATTATACTAATGTAAATATCTGAATGCACGTGACAGTGTCGGACTATTACCAGTTTGATGATTTGTTGACCCTTGAGGAGCAAGCCATCCGAAAGAAAGTACGCGAGTGCATGGAAAAAGATGTAGCTCCAATAATGGCAAAGGTATTTATATAATGTGGTACTTTAACTTCATGCCTTTAATGTGGCTTGCTTCGTAATTTCGTGCATTAAAATTTATTACAAATGAATAAACCTTCTGCTGTTTATTTTTTATCCTTATGAACCACCTCAGATATGCAAATGAGAGTTCAAATCTTTAGCATTTAGTCTAAGAATTGACGCTATGAAACGGTTCTTCTCTTTGCTTCATGTTGGATTAACCTGAAATTGGGGTTGCGAATGTGTCTTTTCAGTATTGGGA
>KV020117.1:0-60535 GCA_001598015.1 Dorcoceras hygrometricum | reverse complement strand
CAAAACGGAAATACAGACACAATTCCTTCGGAATGTAACACCCTGGAACTTCCGCTATTCTCAATTGGAGGCATTACTCAACCACAAACCATGAAACTGCGCGGCAGAGTGTTGGGGCTGGACATTGTGGTGATGATGGACAGTGGGGCTAGCCACAATTTCATTTCAAGGAAACTGGTGGACGTGTTGGGGCTACCGGTAGATGAGACAGTGAAGTTTGGAGTCTGTTTAGGGGATGGAGGAAGAGTGGCCTGTACAGGCATTTGCAAACGGCTGGTTGTGGATTTACGACAGTGCAATATTCTGATTGATACCTATGTATTTGAGCTTGGGGGAGTAGATTTAATTTTGGGCATTGATTGGTTGCGAACCTTGGGAGAAGTGGTGGTAAACTGGGAAGCAATGCGGATGAGTTTCAAGCTGGGAACAGAAACAGTCACCTTGACAGGGGATCCTAGTCTAAACAGGACAGTGACTTCAATGAAATCTTTACTTAAGACAGCAGAGGTGGATTTCAGTGGGTTCTTATGGAATGTGACGGTAGAAGAGACAATGGGACAGCGGGAACATCCTTCCAGGGAGTTAGCAGAGTTGTTGCGACGCTACGAGGATTTGTTCGATACACCACGGGGTCTGCCACCCCGAGGAAACAGGACCACGCCATCACACTGAAAGAAGGGTATGGGCCAGTGCAGGTGCGTCCCTACCGCTATGCACATCATCAAAAGGATGAAATAGAAAAAATGGTGGCTGAAATGCTTCAATCAGGGGTGATCCAGCCTAGTTGCAGCCCTTTTTCGAGCCCTGTCATATTGGTCAAGAAAAAGGATGGTAGTTGGCGTTTCTGCGTCGACTATAGAGCGTTAAACGACATCACGATAGCCGACAAATTTCCCTTGCCGGTAATAGACGAGCTTTTGGATGAATTACACGGCGCAGAATGGTTCTCCAAGTTGGATATGAAATCTGGATACCACCAAATAAGGGTGAAGATGGAAGACGTGCACAAAACTGCCTTTAGGACGCACGAGGGGCACTATGAATTTCTCGTCATGCCGTTCGGCCTGAAAAACGCGTTGGCGTTTTTGCGTCGACTACAGGGCGTTAAACGAAATCACTATAGCTGACAAATTTCCTTTGCCGGTAATAGACGAGCTTTTGGATGAATTACACGGAGCAGAATGGTTCTCCAAGTTGGATATGAAATCTGGATACCACCAAATAAGAGTGAAGATGGAGGATGTGCACAAAACTGCCTTTAGAACGCACGAGGGGCATTATAAATTCCTCGTAATGCCGTTCGGCCTAAAAAACGCTCCTGCTACGTTTCAATCCACCATGAATGAAATTCTCAGGCCTTTTTTTACGGAAATTTGTATTGGTCTTCTTGGATGACATCCTCGTGTTTAGTAGAAGTTGGGAGGAGCACCTGGTGCATCTCGAGGAGTTGCTGGAAAAATTAGAAGAAAACAGTTTGTTCTTGAATAAAAAAAAATGTGAGTTTGGCCTACAACATGTGGAATATTTAGGTCATGTACTTTCTGGAGTTGGAGTGGCAGTGGATCCACGGAAAATTGCAGCTGTGGCACAGTGGCCAAAACCACAAACGTTGAAGGGATTGCGCGGGTTCCTGGGTCTCACAGGTTATTACAGGAAATTTGTAAAGGACTACGGAAAGATAGCACGCCCCTTGACAGATTTATTAAAGAAAGACAACTTTGGCTGGAATGAGGAGGCACAGGCAGCTTTCAATCAATTAAAGGATGTTCTTAGCACGGCCCCAGTCCTGAGGATGCCAGACTTCTCTCAAGCATTTACCATCGACTGCGACGCTTCTGGGAGAGGAGTGGGCGCAGTGTTGTCTCAGGAGGGGAGGCCAGTTGCGTTCTTCAGTAAAGCTTTAGCTGAGAAAGCCCTGTCCAAGTCCACATACGAGAAGGAATTGATGGCTTTAGTGTTGGCTATCCAGCATTGGCGTCCGTACCTTTTAGGGAGACGGTTTGTGGTCATGACTGACCACCGATCCTTGACGAGTTTATTGAAGTAAAGGATCGTCACACCCGACCAGCAACACTGGATACGTAAATTGATGGGTTACGAGTTCGACATCCGCTATAAAGCTGGGATTCAGAATGGGGCGGCGGATGCCTTGTCCAGGAGGGTAGAGTTATTGGATTTAAAGGGAGTTTCTGTACCAGAATGGGTGGAGTATGAGGAGCTAAGAGAGGCAGTTAACCGTGATGAGAAACTAAGGGTGATTGTTCAGGAATTTCTGCAGGGGACACAGAAAAAGGGGCCTTACTCCTTACTCAATGGAGTGCTGTTACACAGAGGGAGAATTGTGGTACCTAGGCAGTCCATTTGGCCGGACAAACTAATGCAAGAAGCTCATGTTACACCAGTAGGTGGACATTCAGGCGCCCTCAGGACAGTCAAACGGATCGAGAACACGTTTTTCTGGATGGGTATGAAGACTGATGTGGCCAGGTTCATGGCAGCTTGCGAGGTCTGTCAAAAACAGAAATATGAAGCCACCAAGCCTGCTGGACTGCTGCAACCATTGCCAGTCCCATCAAATATCTAGGAAGATATATCAATGGATTTTATTGTGGGGCTACCTAAATCAAAGGGCTTCGAAGTAATCATGGTAGTGGTGGATCGATTGTCTAAATATGGACACTTCATACTGCTCAAACACCTGTTTACTGCGAGAGGAGTGGCAGAGATATTCAGTAAGGAAGTGACTCGTTTGCATGGTACGCCAACTTCCATTATTAGTGACAGAGACCCGTTATTCTTAAGCCAATTCTGGTCGGAGTACTTCAAACTACAAGGCACACGGCTGAAGATGAGCTCATCTTATCACCCTGAAACAGATGGGCAAAGAAGTACTCAATCGTTGCTTAGAGACGTATTTACGTTGCTTCTCATCGGAGCAACCCCGCACTTGGGGGCATTGGATACATTGGGCGGAATACTGGTACAACACGGCCTTTCACACGGCTGCTGGCATGACGCCTTTTGAAATAGTTTATGGGAGGAAGGCACCAAAGTTAATTCAATACTGGCCACAAGAAACATCAGTGGCAGCGGTGGCCCAGGATCTATCTGATAGGGATGAGGTGTTGAGGCAGGTGAAATATAACTTGCAAAGGGCTCAGCAGAAAATGGTTAAACAAGCTAACACTCAGAGAAGGGATGTCAATTATGCAGTGGGGGACAAGGTGTATTTGAAATTGCGACCGCATCGCCAACAATCAGTTTGCAGGAGAATTTATCAGAAGCTGGCTCCCAGATTTTATGGCCCTTTTGAGATTGTGCAGAAGATCGGAGCAGTAGCATACAGGCTCAAACTTCCAGCAGGTACAAGAATACATCCTGTATTTCATGTATCCTGTTTGAAAAAGGCTGTTGGAAATTCTGGAATCACTCAGTCTTTACCTAAAGGACTGGAAGCAGATCTCGGTGCCGAATATGTTCCAGAAAAAGTAGTAGCTACACGGGTTAAACAGATTAATGGGGACAGTACTCAACAGATTCTGGTTCACTGGAAAAACAAAACACAGGAAGAAGACACTTGGGAGGATGTTTTGGCCTTTACTTCACAGTTTCCTGAATTCAGCCTTGGGGACAAGGCTGATGTTAGAGATGGGGATATTGTTACACCCATTTATGAAGAACAAGAGCAACTGGACCATGACCCAATGGGCCACGAGAAGAATAAGAAGCCCAAGATCACAGTAGTATATTCGAGAAGGGGGAAAAGGGCTGGGAACACGTGAAAGGAGAGTTTACTATATAGAGGAAGTTAGTTAGTTAGACAGGCATGAAATTTCCCATACACACACTGACACTACTATAGAAGTAAGGAAGTGAACGGAGCACTATCTCCGGGAGTGCAGTAGTTGTAATAGGTTACCTGTGATTTGAGATTATTGTTTATATCAACCCCACACTACAGGGGGACACTCGGGTGCACTTAGAACATCAAGCGAGTCGGTAGCACAATTTTTTGGAAGGGGATGAAAGAGGATGTCGTGAGGTTTGTAACTGGATGTGCAACTGGTCAAAAACAGAAATATGAAGGCACCAAACCAGCTGGACTCTTACAATCACCACCTATTCCTACAGCTATTTGGGAAGATATTGCTATGGATTTCATTGTAGGGTTGCCGAATTCGAGGGGTTTCGAGGTAATCATGGTCGTGGAGAGATCATGGTCGCTTATCCAAGTATGGTCACTTTATACTGCTCAAACAGCCTTTCTCAGCTAAAGGAGTGGCAGAGATCTTCACTAGGGAAGTCTCACGGCTGCATGGTACTCCCAAAACCATAGTGAGTGACAGGGACCCCGTGTTTATGGGTAAATTTTGGACAGAATTTTTTCTGCTGCAGGGAACACTTTTGAAGATGAGTTCATCCTATTATTCAGAAACGGACGGACAGACAGAGGTGTTGAATCGTTGTTTGGAAACGTATCTGTGTTGTTTCTCATCTGAGCAACCGCGAACGTGGGCCTCATGGTTACATAGGGCAGAATATTGGTACAACACCGCCTATAATACAACGGTAGGGACGACACCTTTTGAGGCAGTTTATGGGAGGAAAGCTCCGAAGGTGACCCAATTCTGCCCACAGGAGATGGCAGTAGCTTCGGTGGCTCAGGAACTTTCGGACAGAGATTAGTTTTTCAGACAATTAAGGTACAATTTGCAGAAGGCGCAACAATGAATGGTTAAACATGTGAATACGCATAGAAATGATGTTTCATTCGAAGTGGGGGACATGGTATACTTGAAACTACACCCACATAGGCAACAATCGGTATGTAAGAGAATATACCAAAAGCTGGCACCAATATACTACGTACCATTTGAGGCACTACAAAAAATAGGAGTTGTTGCTTACAAATTGAACTACCACCTAGCTCCAGAATCCACCCGGTGTTCCATGCTCCATGCCTTAAAAGGGCAGAGGGAAAACCAGAGATGGCCCAAGCTTTGCCTAAGGGACTCGAGACTGATTTAACCATGGAGTTCGAACCGGAGAGAGTGATGGCTGAAAGATAAAAACGAGTCCGGGAGAGTAGATACAACAGGTTCTGATTCGCTGGAAAGCGAGGACGGCTGAGGAGGATACATGGGATGACTTCACAGAATTTACAACCCAATTTCCTGATTTCGCCTTGGGGACAAGGTTGCTCCTAAGGATGGGGGTATTGTTATTGGTCACGATGAAGAAGGCCTGGGCCAGAGAAATAAGCCCAACTTCGCTCTAGTATATTCCCGAAGGAAGAAGAGGGGGAGGGGAGAGGCACGTTAGAGTAGGGAGAGTATATGAGGTAGGAGTAGGGAGTAGAGCGGTTATTCTGTTTTGATACTCACGTCATTGGCACTAGCCTTAGTTAGGGAGAGAACAAAGAGCAAACGTTATCTGGGATAGTTGTAGTCAATTTTCACAGTCAATAAAATTCTATTCACATACTTGTGTGTACTTACTGAGCT
Source organism: Dorcoceras hygrometricum (assembly GCA_001598015.1). Classification (NCBI taxonomy): domain Eukaryota; kingdom Viridiplantae; phylum Streptophyta; class Magnoliopsida; order Lamiales; family Gesneriaceae; genus Dorcoceras; species Dorcoceras hygrometricum. Next base: position 55,031 of record KV020117.1, on the reverse strand, counting down.
TGTGGTTGCAACACTTACAATCATATATCGATTAAGAACCAATAGATATGCATAAGATTCCAAAAGCATATGTCAATTCCAAAATCATATGTCAACAAGTAGTTTATCATGATCAAGATGAAAAAAAGAAAAAAATTCAAGGGATAAGCCTTAAGATATGACATAATTTCATTATATTTCACAATTGTGCGGTTGTCTATTCCATCACACTTTATATTTCTACATGGGGCAGGGGAAAGAATTCAGAAATGTAAAAGCTTAATACATAATGTATACATCATATAATATCAGTATCCATAAACATCCGAATATATCTTTTGAGAATCTAGAACGCGGTTTTAAAAAAAACTTTCCAATAGATTAACTAGAGGAGATGTGGCACCAACTACACGTGGAGCAGAATATTTACATTGTCTTATTACAATACTCACCTTGAACTTCGCACATTGAAGATTGGCACGTGAAAAGAAGACATTTTTTAGACATGCATAACTGAAGTCCACATTATATAGGTCCTGCATATTTAACAGAAGTTGCAAGAAGCTGATCAGGGTAGAGGCCAATTTGAATAGAAGCAGGAAAATTACTAAGAAATTCATGGCCGTCAATCGTCAGTTGGGTAAAGAAAGCATGATCAACCACAGTCAAGCAACAATCACAGGCATGTAGATCAGTCAAAGTACAAACACATGCTTATTGCGATGTTCTTAATAAATTTAAAGAATGTGTCTTATTCAGACATGATACTGCGAGAGCAAATTCACTTGACAAGCTAACAGGAACAAATGACATACATTGAATACATAAGAAACATCTGTTTATAATCCATGAAAGAATATGAACTCAATTATCAGAATTGTGTTTGAGAAAACCAAAGTTAAGTTTCAAGCATCCAGTGGTAACCGAACCTAATATTTCAATAATTTATTCATTCTATATTTTCCTTTGCTTTAGTGGTATGCTTTTCTCTATCACCGGGACACTATAAGAAAGCATAAGAGCTTATTAAAACACCAAAACTCAGTTAAAAATTGCAGTTCAGTGGAATCATGTGTCAGAGTCGATTAGTAAGATAAGTGGTACCAGTTTTGAAAGATCAAGTCCAGAGAGATTGACTCCTCGAAGTCTGACTTTCTCTGACTGAATGCATTTAATAATATCAATGCGTGTCAGTTCAGTACCCATCTCCTCATCCACCTTCCTCTTGATCAATGATGTTTTAATTCCATCAATTAAGCCCTGGAAAGTACATGGCATTTTCAGATTCGCTCATTCACTGACAGACTTAGCGAGGCAAAGGAACGTTAATCACCCCTCCGACTTAAAAATTTATTTGGTATACAAATATACCTCTTTTTTCAAATCTAAGTTCCTCTCCCCTCCAAATTTTTGGTTATTAAGTGTATTACAAAAACAGCATCCCGCCGTAGGTTATGAATTCAAGATCCTATTTAACAGAAGAAAAAGAAATTTCTATCCAGGTATAGAACAAATTTTTTTAAAAAAAAACTATCAAGTTCAAAGTAGAAGGATTATTATCAGTTAATAAAAGAAAGGTTACAAGACAGAATTGAAAGAAACAAGCACATAATTCCCGGTCACATGCAAGGTTCTCTGCATAATTTAAGTATATTGTGATTAAATCATGATTTAAGAACTATCTAGAACAACGTTAAAACCAACAAAGAGTAAGAAATAACTCACAAGAAGCTGGAAATATTCAGCCTCTCTCAAAAGCTCAGAATATTCATGATCTTTCAAAATGGGAACTTCACCGTCCCTCAACCAATTCAAAATATGCCGAAAATGTTTCCCATCTCTATCAACAAAAACATAGCCCTGTGGCAACATCAGTAGAAACCATCAACAATGAAAACTTCCAAAATACAGACCGTGAATGTTCCATCTATCATATAATTATGGTCCTTGACAAGCTTAAGATAACAAACTGAGAGAACAGTAAAACTAACAAAATACATTTTGAATCAAATCACAAATGGCTCCTTGAAATATATGAGCATCTAATATCGTGTACTTTTCATGTCTCATGTCTATCGTCTTTCATTCATCTTGCTCTCTAAGCAACGGCTTCCAATTGACAGATTTGGGATAAATTAAGGAAACCAATAACATTGGGAATGCATCGTTTTTCTGATGTTACCGTATTAGGATCCTGACAGATAGTGTGGCGACCACTGAACATTGCCGCAAGCATTGAATCAGGCTCACGCTGAGTCAACGTACCTCTGGTTGTGCAAAACTTTTTGCCCCCTAAATGACAGAAACACAGGGTTAATCTATCATACAGTATGAATACTTCACAAAAGCTATGTCCACAAAGATTCAGAAAAAACAGAGAACTCCATTAGTCTCCCTCAAACTCAAGACCCGCTAAAATCTATCATTAGAATATCACAAAACTAGTTCAGATAACTCTCTATAGTCTATACATGAAACTAACAATGAATTCGAGCAGTCAAACGAGGTCACAGGAAGTGAAGAATTGCACAGCGATATAGTTTCACAGGACGATCAACAGGTACTGGAATTTCATCAAATAAGTTGATAATCACAAAAAGAAAAACATTACAAAGACATATATTGAGAATTACCGATGTTAAGGCTGACAATTTCAGACGAGGACATCATTTTCCAAATGTTGGGGTTTTCGAGCTGATAATAATTATGGATACTTTCGAGTTCTAAGAAAGCTGGAAATATTGCGGTGGCGACCATTAAACGACGTCGCACACTTGACGTGATGTGTTAGACAAAAAAAAAAGTACCAAAGTTAACCAAATTACGAAATGGCCCTTAATAATTATTTTAATTTTATTTACTATCTCATTTGTTCTTTAATTGACGTCGGCAAGTTTGGTTCAATTTTTTTGAAAACCGTTTGGTACAATTTGTTCTATTTATTCGCTTTACGTTTGATAAGATTTAAAACTTTATACTTTGAATAAATGAAATAATTCACTATATGTTCTGTTATCATATATGATTATTATTGATTTCTATATATTTTTTAAAAAAACATTATTAAGTAGATGAATTATAAGCTGTAGATATAATTATGATTGATATTGAAATGGTCATTATTGCTTATGTGATCTAAATCTCGAGGCACGGAAAGTTTTACTTATTTTTTAAAAAGCAATTAAAAATTGGTTTGTGTTTTATCCATAAGACTCACGGTCATAAAAAAATTATATTCGATGAGACGAATCATACATAATGTTGAATATTTTAAGTTGCGGTTAAGACAAATTCAGCTCAGAACCAAGTACTCAGATAAGACCAAAGCTTACATTGTTAACCTTTCACATCAGATCGAATCCAAGCTCAGTAAGAACAATTTAGTTCAAGAATTTAGCTGAATCATTTTGGACCAGATTAGTTCAGAACTATAAGATGATCCAGATCAGATCAGCTTAGACAAACAGCTCAAAGTGTTTCAGCTTAAAGTATTTCAGCTCAGGACTTCGGATCTCAACAAGATGTATGCTCAATTTGACGTGTTGACTTATGCGGTTCACTTATAGCTGTTGGAACACTTTAAAGCTAAACAAGAAAAGTCTAAAAGCTACTTTTATATCAGAGTTGCCAAAGATGTGCAAAAAGAAGAAACCATTTAATGAAACGATACAAGGTACAATACAAGAATTAAATTCACTTTTATTGACTTCAAACTATTGTTCAAGGATCCATTCGATGTGTCTACATGGTGCTATTTATTACCTTTGGATCTGAAAAGTATAAGTAGAAAGAAGCTCACAACAAAAGGCAAAGACCTAAGAACAACAACGAACAACAATGTAACAAAAACAGAAAAAGAAAAGATGCCATACTGATATAGCTCACATCGATTCTAGTTGTTAAAACTTTTTCAGCTTTGTTGTTGAAATCTTCTAAGCTCTATTCTTTCTATTAGATCAGGAGAAAAAGCCTTATATAATCTCTTCTAAAACACAGCTTGCGTGATAGTGTATTTGTTTGAAACTAATTGTTCAGCTCGGGTGCGACCTGACTAACTAGATTATGATATGTTGTATTCAAATTAAATCTTTTAGTGAGATCCTTCCAAATTGGAAGAAATGGAGACATAGAAGCATTGCTTCGAACTTACAGAAATAAATATCTTTCTCGCGATCTTATTTAAGTTTTGCATATCTGCATATTATTGTTAACTGCCTAACTGAAATATTCACATATAATTTTATATGTCTCAAGAGAACAGATTAGATTGTGTAATAGACTTAATTGTTGACGCAACGATCGAAAAAATCAATTTTTAGCACAAAGTTAAAAAGAAAGTTTATTTACCCCCTTAACTCTCTTTTGCCTTATTTTGGATCCTAACACATAATAGAGTACTTTTTTATGTTAAATGTAACAATCCAGATTTAACGTTTGAACGTTTGTGTATCAACACTGATCTTTTCAATGTGTATTGTCCTCAATCACATTCATTCTGAGAAATTTCTCATGTGATCACTCATCCCATAATTTTACTAAATTAAGCATGCTTAATTTTGGAATTTGAAGCCGCCAAAAAGAATATGCATCTTGTTGCTACGGGTAGTATCAATTAAATCTGATAAGTTTTCTCAACTGCACAGTCTCCTACCTTCCCGTCTCGGAATTCTTCTCATTCCGGTGTCGAATATGTTTATTCATGTTTCCCTTCGCGTAAAAGTCTGTTAGGTGTCGCTCATTGCTTGTGCAATCTCTTAGTACCGGTGATCACTCTCGCGCGCTTTTGAACCTGACAAATTACCAATTTTAATCAAAAATTTAAGTTTGGTCGCAAATTCTAGGCGATCAATCATTCGCCTAGCGATCAATCATTCGCCTAGAAGTCTGCTAGGAGTCGCGTCGCTCATGTCCGTGCAATCTCTGTTCATAGGTGATCACTCTCCGTCCTCTTTCGAGCCCATGCGTCACATTAAAATTACCAATTTTAATCTCAAATATGAGTTTGGTCGAACCTTCTTTCAAATTATTGTTGTAATAAAAATCTTGCGTATATTCCAAGCACGTAAGTTTTACTTACTTAAAAAATTTATATTTTTAAACTCAATTATTCTTTCATTTGTCGAAATCTCAAAAACTTGTATGATATTGTCTCGCAGATCATATTTCGTGGAATTAATTAAATCCATGAAAAAATATTATATCTTATGTATAAAAGTTGAATTTTTTTTTTAGAAAGAATGAAATAAAGCACATCAAATATATATAAAGAATTGACCTCTTAAGTATACTAATCAGATGAATCATAATGTTTCACAAGGAAAGAGATTTCACAGAAAAATTAAAATTCATGATGTTCTAAACCTCAAACTGATATAAACTAGAGTATAGAGTATAAGAGATGAGTGGTCCACCAATTCAACGGAAAGTTGCACTGCGATTCCCGGATGCTGGAAAAGCCAGCCGCCTTCTACCCTGTGGAAGAACATCTGTTTTCTCTTCAACATTCTGTGATTCAATTGTCACAGAACTCTTATTCCCATCTCCTCTTTTAGACCTATTCCTAGTATTATCTCTGTTTTCTTCAGTTCGCGTCTTGTGAATATCCCCAAATTTTACCTGTTTTCGAGCAGCTGCATAATCAAACGGTTCAAAATTAATGGAGGGTTGAAACTTTTCCACCAATTCTGAACTCTTAGGTTGCTCTTGTGATGCAAAGAACTTTTGGAAGTTTGAGGAGAGGTCGGACAGTGACATAGGCTCATCTCGATCATCAATCTCTAATGCAGAACCTGCTACGTTGTTTGCTGGCTGGTTAATGTCATGGTTGGATGCAGAATCAGAGTTCTCTTTTGCCAATTCTTCAATGTCCGAATCAGCACCGATATTAATAATGTCTTCCGTGGTTGAAACAGTAGCAGGTGCTGGGACTTCTTCCATGTGAGGTGGAACTTCAGTTACTGAGGGAGATTCCTGAACGGATGACTGAAATTGTTCATCCCTGCCTGAAAATATATGGAATGGGAGAGTCACTGTTGATTTTATCTGCTCCAGTTTAGTGTCTTCTTGTTCCTAGAGCCAAGCAACTAACATTAATCTTGAGAAGAAGATGAAAGAAGAGAAACGAATATAATGAATCAGGAATTGTCAAACTTCACAGTGAAACTCACTCTTTTATCAGGATTATACTTGCGCTTTGCTGTATTGCCAAACAATGCCCCAGAAGCTCGGCTTGGCTTCTTCAGAATTGGAACAGTCACTGCAGCCTAAAGTAAAGCACATCAATTTGCTAGAGTAGATGAGTTTTTTAGCAGTTAAGGAACAATAACGCTCTGACATGAATTTTATGCAAAGAACGAACTGAAACATGATCATTGACTTCTTCAAATAAGTTCAACAGCAAGAGACTTAATTAGAGGAAACAGTTTCTACATGAGTATCATACACAAGGACCAGAAGAATATGCGACGGCAAAAAATAGAAAAGCAGCTTACGGCTGGTGACAATTCCTTTACGAGATTCCCAGATTCATGAAATGTTTCTCTAGGAACATTAATAGCACAGCCATCTGTTTCACTTTTTCCATTTCCACTTCTCTCATAGGAGTATTGAGCAGATTTCAGCTCCTTTGTGGTGATACTAGCATCAGAACTTTCAATTTCATGAGACTCTTCCACATATTGAACCGACTCTATTGAGGTAGCATCTTCACGGCCATTGGGTAAAAAGCTATGTTTTATTTCAATTTCAGTGGCAGTTTTTATTACTTCAGGAGCCGTTTGAGGTGAATTGACTGCAGCCAAAGAATTTTCTTCATTTATCTGCAACAAATGATCTTGTTACCAATGAAAGCTTTATATAACTAATTAGTGATCAAAATAGTGGAGAGCAAAGGGATATGGATGAGAGAGGTTAGAGATAGACCTACACAGAGAACTTAAATGAGCCTATAAGACACAATACCACATATCAAGCTACAAAGGTTCGAAAAAATTAACATATACACCAAAGATGGGGAGTCTTATCTACTGGCTGCAATAAATACAATCCACCAAAACATTACAAGATACAAGCATATGTAGATCCAACCAACATGCCACTCAGTTTCTCAATTTAAATTTCAGAATAGCTGTCCTTGATGCACAGAACCAAAAACGACAAGTGGACATAAGTAACTCCAAAAGCTAGTTCCTGAGAGGTGATAAAAACTTTATTTTCCACTGTGATAAGATACTGAAGATGATACTCACTAGGAGACTTGAAAATCAAAGGTACTTGCAAAACAGAGAGTCTATGACAAAATGTAGACAATTTTCTCTTTTGACCAGAAATTAGCAGGTTCATAGAATTGAGTTGGCCAGCTGTACATAGAAAATGAAAGAGAAGATAGCTCATCAAAAAACATACCATTTCCAATCGCCTCGCTTTAAGATGTTCAACAGCTTCCTCAAATGCAGGAGCATTTTGGATGGCATGTTTTATTACACTAACGACAGAGCCAATATTCCTTTCAATATACGGTTGCTTGGATTTTAATACATGACGTACTTTGCTGGCAGTGACAGGCATCTGTTTAGCTTTTAATCTACAAGCATAAAGGAAGATGATTATGGAATGGGTGAGGAGACAGAGAAAACAGCATGAGAAAGAATACATTGGAAAACCTAGGAACTGGAAGTAGTCACATTTGGAAAAGCTAAGTACCAAGTTCAAGAAGTGTCCTATTCGGTAAAATATATCCAGTGCTCTCATCCTCAGCACGAGCAACAGCATCCCTCCATTCATATAGTCCCTACATGCCATTTAAGAGTTACACTAAGTAGTATGCAGGGGCATAACCAGAAACTTGTAATTTAGTGGGCAAAAATATTACGAAGTACACATGTAAACATGGAAAAAAAACATATGTAACACATTATACCAACATTAAAATTGAATCATGTTAAAAATTTAACAACAGGCATGAATTAATTAACTCACAGAAACAACAGCTAGCTGCTTAGAGTTGAGCTCAGTATCCTGTAACCTGCATCATCATTTTGAAACCAAAAAATCAGCAACTAACTAGTGGAAATGATCACACACCAAGAATGCAATCAACAAGATCCATGAATAAACATTGCCATGGACCGACAAGTGGAACAGTACCCATAAATGTAAAGGTACGAGTCCTCAGTCAGAAGCTCTTTTTCATAGAGTTGACAGCATATATCGTAACTTCGTTTATAAACCTGCCAAAACACCACATATGTTCAGTTATGCATTAAATTCTATACCCCATTTATTCGGTTAACATACCTTCTGCAGGAATACAAGTAAGAGAAGTGAACATATTATTCTCCAAGAAATTGAAAATAATTCGAGGTATATAAGCAAGAGAATCGAAATATCTTTTCCACAAGTAACATGAAGAAGAGTTTCGATTAAGAGAACATTCAGGTGGTAGTTATAATGAGACTACAAAGTACATATGTTAATATATGGTTGTGTCTCATCTAAGAATACCAACCCATTCCGCGGGAAGCCAATTTCTTATTTCTTATAAGCAAAGACGCTAATATAAATAACCAGCTAAACTCCCTTATGAAATTCACCTTTATTATGACTCCACCTAAACCTCACTTGTGTATTCATCAATAGTGTAAAATCTAGCAAAGATCTTGCATTACAAACCAATCCCCAAACCTTGCAAACTACAATTTTACTAAAGAACTCCAATGGTTTACTTCAAACTTTCTTCAGTCAGCATTTCAAAAATTCATCTATGAAATTCAGACATTTAAAAATTTCACATTTAAGTGTTTTATATTAGATTCGAAGTCAATATTCTGATTAATATGAACAATAATTTAAAGTGCTTGCCTCAGTTAAAGGAGGATCAGAACTTTCAGATTCAGCAGCTGAGTTTAGCAACTTCTGCCTCATCACGTCGTAAATGTACAGCAAATAATGTGTGTCTTCTCTGGCATATCTGTTCAACAGAAATTATAAACTGACATAATGATCACAATATAGTAACAACTAGATCTTAGGTGTCTAAAGTCTCATGATTCCTGGCTCTCTAACTTTATAATTTCACATGACCACACATATCATATTCTTCACCATCACCTTCAATTCTCTTAACTAATTTCAATCACCTGAACTTCACCAGGTTAAACAAAAATAATGTATGTATGCATGCATGAGTGTAATTATGAGCACAGAGGAGGGTCACTAGCAAAGCCTCAACATTAATCATCTGTCATTCAAGTGTCTATATAGGACTCTGTGTCAGTTTAAAGGCAGAGGAAACTAGTTCTGTAACTCGAATTTCCAAGAAGGAAACCACCATAAATTTACACTCTACTAGGAATAAATATGCTTAGTCCACACGAGATAATTATAACCATCTCAAGCACATGAGCAAAAAAGCCCCTATGTTACACTATATAGCAGAGAGAATACTATGACCAGAGAGTCAACCTCCATGATAAGAGGCTTCTTATCTACAAATCACATGCTCCCTCAAACAGTGATAAATGCAGAAAAAGAAGAAACCTACGCAATCATCTCATGAGGAAGTGGGCGTAGCCTCCAATCTGCATTCTGGTATCTGCAAAAGGTAGCTGGTTAACCAACATTCCGCTTCTAACTATACTCTTTCCTTCTGTTCTTCCCTTTCTTTATAACTTCCCTATAAGTCTCAGTATGAATAATTGGAAATTTTACACAAGTGGTTGGTGGCAACATCATGTCAATTAAATCATATGGACCACCATATTACTGGGAGAGATCATACTCTTTGTTTGCTGCAACTCCACAAAAATGATTCAGCAGGTACTCAAGGCTGTTCCGTTCCATTTTCAATACCCTCGAGGCCTGTTAGTGATAAAGAAATGCATCTCAACCCCAGAACCAGAGACAGTATGGTGAATTTAACCATTACATTTCAATGTGTGATTAATATAGACATCTATTTCTAATTATATGGGATGCAGAGAACATGGATATAATTCATTAAGTGAACAGAAGAACGACCCAAAAATTTGGCAATGTGGATACATATAGAAAAGTTCAAATCATTCCAACTAAAACAACGAACGAACCACGGCGTTGAGAAATACGACATGTAGAAGCTTTTACATAATTTGGGACTTACGTGTGTTTAATTGACTGGCACAGAAAAATATTTATGCATGCAACATTATCTAAACAAATGGGATTAAATTGAAGACCTGTCCTGTGTCAAACATATTGCAGACGTATATGCTGAAGTCTCTTTGAAGCCATAGAATGTCACGATCTGCTCCATGCATTACCTAATCAACCAATAATTACGCTGATTTAGAGGAGCCAACATGATCAAGTAGCACAACAATCTGAAAAATCACCTTTCTCTTAGTTGGGTCTTTGAATAGAGGTCTGAGATACGGGCCAACGTGAACCCGGAGTTTCAGTGTGTCAATGACAAAATCCTCCGTTCTTGTGGAAATTTGCATCAAGCACGTCAAACCTTGAAAAGACCTGTAATGGTTATGCTCCAAATCAACCTGCAGATAGTAGCAACAGTAAAAAAAAAAAGAAAAACAAGGAAAAACAGATGATGATCTAAGCTGCTTTGATATCAGCAGGTTATTTGTTCACCAACAAAATTTAAAAGTTCTGATGGAACCAAGCATATATCAAACCATGGACTGTTTTATCTTTTTGTTTGTGAATGAACAATTCTCACTCATAAGTAGTCAGGCAAATAAAAGAGCTTGATCTCAAACTACAAACCCCAAGCTATGAATTACATTTCACTTATTAGGATTAGTAATAAACATATTATTAGCAAACAAAAATACATACATGTGCAAGTGGAGATATGGAGAGCTCTAGAAAATATTGATATCAAGAGATGCAGTTGAAGTAATGAGTTCAGTGCCGAAATGACACATTAGGCAGGTGTCAGGGAAGATGAAGCCCCTACTTACAACAAAAATCATATGACTTACGCAAATGCATCAATAAATAACTCATATAAATAGGTCTTATTCTCGAATTCCACTTAATATAATTTGATATACCTTAATTCAGCCCCACCACCATGAATATAAAAGTGATTGATAACAAGTACAGAACCATAATAATCATGAGTTCATGACTTTTAGAATGTAGAGAGGACATCTGAGAAAGTGCACGCTGATTCATTTGAGGAGATATCGGAGGGTCAATGAAAACAAAAATTGTCCAGCTAAACCCTTTAAACTTTAGATATTGGTGTGCGCGTCTTAACTCAAAGGTGATACAAAATTACAAATTCATGATAGTGCTTTAAAAATATTGAAACATTTGGGGAAGCTCTGGCATTGAGTTAGTCTAGCAGGACATGTGATTCCAAACGTGGTTGAAAACAACTTTATCACAAAAAAATGGGAAAGCGGCTCTCAAAAGGTTATGAAGAAAGGCACCATGGAATATCTACTATGACAAAGCCTCAATACACTGGACAGTTAAGCTAAGAGATTCCGTTGTTTTTTTATCTATATACATCATTCATCAAACTCAATGAACCGATAATTGATGTAGAAACCATCAAAACAATATATCAGAATGTGTGTGTGTGTGTCATCGAATAAATAGGATATAGTTACCGCAAATTCCTCCAAGTCAGCTAATTTCGAAGCCAGCCGTTTCAACTCATTCACATCTTCAACTAGTTTAAATGGGGTAAGTTCTATTGGAGGAGGTTTAATAGGCTCCACAATGCTGTCTTCCTTATCAACAAAATCAAGGACAGAGAGCTTTTCCTGTTAATGTATGAGAATATTAAGTTAGCAATGTTAAAAGTTTTGTCTATTAGATGGTATAATTAACACATACAATGACCCATGAGAAACATCTAATCAAACAATCGGATAGAAGCTAAACTAAATGTATGCATCAAATAGTCATTTCCGTACCCAAGTGTAAGACTCGTTTTCACTGCCAAAACTTTCTGAAAAGAATTCACTATATTCAGAAATGTGTTCAAGGTCCCTTCAACGTTGGTGTCATCTAAACAAATTCAATCTTGGACAAACTTCCTAGCTTTAAATTAAACAAAATGAGGGTTGTCAGGCAGATGAATAATGGGGAATTGTTGAGGTGAAACTGAGAAGAAAAATGGCAAAGGCAAAGAAGAAACTTATAGTGGCCAATAGATAAATCTGAGTAATCTAATCCGATTTTCTTGCAAACAGATAAACACAACAATCTCACCAAGACACCAAATTCTAAGGCAATGCAAGAACACAAGCATATCCCAGACAAGTAAAAACAGCGCAACAAACAAAAGACACACATATACGAACAGAAGAAAGAGCAACAAATAAAAGATCAGTATCTGACCAAGTAATGAATGAAGGTAGACCCATCTTCACTCCTATCCAACCAGACATGCTCGAACGATTGATTCAAATTATTTACAATTATTTTGTACTCATCTTGCGGCCTGGGTATTGTAGGTATGTGAAATGGAACTCTAGGCTTCACCTTTTCTGCTACCCTCACTTCTTGACTCTTCACTCTGAATTCTTCCACATTCGCATCTAAACTCGAAAACTTATTCTTACTTTTCTTCCCATAAACCATCTGAAACCCACTTTCCGAATCATCATTAACAGCATTAGTCCTCATCTTCCTGACACCACTCTCCTCTTCCTTCTTTCGCAACCTCTTGAACTCGTCCAGTGACACATCAAATTTTTCGAAAATATCGTCATTCACATTTTCAAGCCAGTCGTTCGCCACATCATCATCCAATTCTATCTTTTCATCAGGTGGGAACATAATCGCCTTCCCTAACAAATCTTCCGATGCCCCAATTTTTATTAACAGAATTTTCGACTTATGGCTGATTTCTCTGACGGGGTTCTTAAATTCCGGAAAATTATTATAAAAATGAAAATCCTTCTGCGAGGGTAGGATTCTTGATGAGCCTGAAAGCTTTCCCATCGACGTTCGTAGAGTACCACTCGCTGCCAGATTCCGCAGAGTCCCGGTTCTTCCTGGAGTTCCTTCTTCAGTTTGATCAATTTCCATGATTGATTCCTTTATCCCCTTAAAGCACGAAAATGCTTGAATTATCGGGTTAGGAATTTCAGAGAGGGCTTATGGGACTAGGGTTTATAGGGCTTTTAAGAAACGCCAATTTTCACTTACATATAGTGAAAATTTCTTTTTTATGTGTTGCAAAGATGCAACATTTCTTACAGTGAAATTGTTCCTTGACCACGAGGATATAGATTTGTGTTAGAACATATTTTACCATTAGATTTATGATTAATGATAGATATGATTTTGTTAGTACTTGGTGTATTTTTGTATTTTATTTCACCCACGGGTACTTAGATTTATTATCTTCCTTTCACGTCTATTTTAAACAAATGAACTTTCATTGAGAACATAAGATACGACCCATCACACAAGGGACAAATAAAAAAATGTCGGCTTGAAAAAATTATATTGGCATCTCAAACCATGTCGATTGAAATTAAGTATCTTGTGAATTGAGTATTTTAGAATTTCATACATATATGCGGACAATCCTCCCCGGTGAACTTAGTTTTATTATATTTAAATATCATTTGAAGTGGAGTAAATGATAAATAATAAAAATAGTTGAAAGACGTAATAATATCGTGTTTGTTTTGAATTTAAATGAATTCGGAGATTCAGAAAGGAGAAGATAAGATAATCTATGTTTGTTTTGAGCTCAGAAATTCTGGATTATAATATCCCATCTATATATAACGTCAAAAATATTTTTGACATAAAAAAAAAAAAAAAAAAAGAAGACATCAGTTAGTATTTGAGCATGGTGGGGGCATTGAGAAGTAAAATTTATCGAGTTAAAGGATTACAAAATTGGTAAATAATTGCACTACTGGTGTGGCCTTTCATCCACGCTTTGGTACATTTAATGAACCAAAAAATAAAACTCAAACAATGCATGTATAAGGGCATCCACATCCGTTGCTGTTATAACATCCGCCAACTCATCACAAATCATGGGCTCCACATGCCACATATACGTTATATTAACACTCTATTTCTCTCACACTCATTTTAACATTAATACTTATTATTTATGGGTCTCACTGTCCACCTAATCATTATCATTTCAATTTTATATTAAATAAATATATTTTTACTTTATTTACAATATATATAATTATATTAAGTTTAATATATATTAAAAGTATTTTAATTATTTGTATATCATTTATTTAAAACATGATTTTATATAATTAAATGAAGATTGTAACGGCTAATTTTTACAACGGCTAGTTTTTATAAAGGCTGGTACAACGACTAAATCGAAATTATAAAATGATAGTACAATTACAATAATCAATAATAACTTCAAATTACAAACTTTGAAACCCCATAATAATAATAAAATTGGCAAGCAGAAATATATCAGAGATTCCATCTCTCCCTAATGTCCTCACATAGGCGTTCATGAATGATTAGCTGCTGCGCTGATATTTGTGAAGTATCCTTATTGAGTATTTCATACTCCCTCAGCATGATTGCACGATTTTTAGCTTCGGATCTAGCTAAAGCAGCTTTTGCTTTAATCTCTTCAACTTCGAGTTGTTTCTGATTCAGATCATATTCTGTCTTCTTTACAAGTTTGTACTCATTAAACTGTTCACGCATGGTGTTGAAGTTCTCTGTCATGCCTTGAATGTCCGATTTAACTTTGCTCTTTCCTTTTCTTTTTGCGGCCTTCTGACCGATTGGACGTGTTTCTTCATCTTCAGCATCTAGATCAATACTTACATTTTGGTTGGAAGAGGTGTTGCTTGCCCCGGACTCTGAGGTCCTCGACTTCTTAGTGCGAACCATGTGCTCACCAGACTGTGGAGTAAACGATGGACGATCTTTTACAATTCTCCAAAAATGCTCTAGATTAAATGCAGTGCCATTATTTGCAGCACGATATTTTTTATATGCAAGTCGCAAAATATCTTCATCACTGAAATCACTTCGATACACACTGTAAATGCTATTGTAGTCTTCATTGAAACGGTAAACCTTCTTCTGAATAGAATTATGCCAGTGTGATCGTATGACACTTACATTTCTTTTTTAAAAACCCCTCGGACGATTCTCGTTGTAGTAGCTTGCCACCCGTCCCCAAAAAACATCTGCCTTCTGCTCGTTACCGATTATGGGATCATCGCTAATAGTGATAAATGATCTCGCTAAGACCTCATCCTCAGCTTTACTCCAATTTGAACGTTTCTTCTTTCCTTCACCACCTACATCCACCTTATCCAGATGTTCAAGATCAATCGGGGTTTCACGCTCAGAAAGTTGGGTTTCGGGAACAGAGGTTGGAGTTGTCGGCTCCTTTTCCATGGGCGAATCATTTGGTTGTGGATTATGATATCCATAATAAGGAGACGGTGTGAGAGAAGGGTTATTCGTATTTTGCCAATAATTGGGGGGAAGCATTGGATATGGAGCTCGTGGATACATTGGAACAAAGGGATAATGTTGAACTTGAGGTAGATATGGTGTGAAAGAACTAAATTCAGGATATTGAAGATTTGGAGGAATTTCCGAATTTTGAGATGATAAATTTTCTTCCGGGGTTTGTGTAGAACTAATGAAATTTCTAAAGAATCTCCTATTATTTTCATCCATTTCGAATGATAAATACGATAACAAACAGAAAATTTTTGATGAGAAAAGGGTTGTGACAATGTGTTGAATATTGTGTTGTGATGAAAAAGAAGTGGATATGAATTGGTATATATAGAAGTTTTTTTTATAGCCGTTAACTAGCCGTTACGAATAAAAATTTTTTTTTTTTATTACAAGCAACGGCTTCTTAAATTTTGTTTTTTTGTTTTTTTTTAATTTTTTTAATTGAAATGCCTTGTGACCGTTCGACCAACGGCTCCCTTATTCTTTTCTTTTTTTTTTAATTTTAAAATATGGTGGGCCAGACAATTCTGGCCCAGCCACGCGTTTAACTGCGTGTGCGTAAATTTCTGGCGCGTGCAATGCACGCGCCAGAAAGCGACTACGAAAAAAAAATAAAAATAAAAAAAGCTTGAACGCATTCAAACATTTGAATGCATTCAAATATGTGGCAACCTTTGTGTTATAACACACACCTCCTCATTGATTTGAACTTTTAAATGGAGTTATAACATATGCATTTAACATCCAATGCAGGTGCTCTGACAACACCAACAACATTTAACTATAACAAGGAGTTGGATTCCATGAAGGGACCTATAAAAGGTCATCTATTATTATGTCCCTGTTCTATTTTCTCAAAACCCTATAACTATTTTATTTGCCTTTTGGTTGTGTCAAACACTCTAATCAGGAAAAACACCGATATCACAAATTATTTCAGGTTATCTATTTGTTTTTTGAAAAAAAATTTAAAATATATTTAGAATTCCACTGAGAAGGAAAATTTAAAAAGTGCGAGAAAGTGCCAAAGGCAAAATGACCAAGCAAACTAGGGCCACAACTATGCCAAGGCAACCACATTTATACTTTTACAGTGCTGATGACACACTGAAAGCGAAAGCTCCCTGTCCAAGACAAACCACCATTAATTTCATATTTTCTTGGAAAAAATTATTCGATTCATGTAAAGAAACGTTACAAAAGGAAAATCTTGAAATCTGACAGATTTATTTGTAAAATAAGAAGATGTGCATGGAGCTGATAACGAACGCTCCCCTACCGCTGAGGAAAAATAAAGGGGCAAGAATCTTTCTTTCTCTAGATTTCGCTTTACCTCTTTTGTTTTTCATTGCAACAGAGAGACTCCATTGAAACTATGAGCACTATAATATTTGGAAAAAGACAAATATATCAATCAGTAAATAAAATGTGGGTTTATTTGTCTCTTCAGTTGTCTTGATCCGTGCATGGTTTGCTCTTGAACTTTGCTAGAAGCCTCCAAATTTCAAGCAGACGTAAAATTTGAGAGTAACATGGAAGAATTCAGAGGGGTTTTGTTTGTATTTTGAAGAAGATCGCGGCATTGGGATATAATTTGTTCAAGTCGTATGAAGACTCTCGTTTTGAAGTTTATGGTTGCTTCAATTGAAGGTTAGTAGTTGGTGAGGTGAAATATCACCTGATTTTTGGAAGCTAAATTGTTGGTCTTTTCGTTGGTTCGTTCATGTGGGGGTAGTCATCCGCGGAATGGGTTACCTCGGGACAAGAAATCTCTAACATTTTACTTAAATTTTTATGTTGTAATATGTGTAGATTTATCTAGAAGCTGATCCAAGAAAATTGTTTCTGTGGCCAAGAAAGGTATCACTCCAAATCCCGAAATGGAGGAAAATATGAGATTACTTGTAAAATGTTTTGTCCTATAATATTATCATAAACCATTTGGCCTATATCTTCTGCTACTAATTCAGGCTAGTTCTCTATCATGACAAATGCAGGGCACGGGTGGACATCTTATGAAACATACTAAGCTTTACTGAAAGAATTGTCAAAATTTCCTGCACTTGTGGCCTCGAGTGGAAATCAGGGTCGAACTCAGCTGATGGCGCAAAGTGCAGAGTGGAGAAGAATTGGGCGAAATGCATTCCCAGTTTTGTTACTCCTGTTGATTTCACTCACACACACACAGCAGCTCGGATCATCCCAGGTCCGGGCGCTTTTGAAAGTTCGACAGTTTCTTGGATTTCCACCCTTTCTGGATAGCTGGAGAAAGGCCACAGATTTCTGTAACAGTGAGCCATCGTCAAATCTTACGATTGTTTGTTACGAAGAGAACATATCTCAGCTGCATATTGTGGGAGAAATGGGGGCACCTCGACTGCCTGAGAATTTCTCTATCGATTCTTTTGTTGCGACACTTGCTAGGATTCCAAGCTTGAAAGTCCTAAGATTGGTTTCTCTTGGTTTATGGGGACCATTTCCCGGTGAATTCATTAACTTATCGTCCTTGGAATTACTGAACTTGACTTCAAATTTCTTCCAAGGCAGCATATCGCCAAGTATATCGTCAATGACAAGGCTTCAGAATTTAATTCTGGATAGCAATAACCTCACTGGTCAGATGCCAGATGAGATAGGTTCACTTTCATCTTTGGTTGTTTTGAGCGTGAAGGGCAATTCTTTAAATGGATCTTTGCCACATTCATTGGGGAACTTGGGAAATCTCAGAGTTCTTGCATTGTCAAGTAACAAATTTTCTGGCGAAGTGCCGGATCTCGGCGGGTTGACAAATCTTCAGGTGCTTGACTTGGAAAACAACGCTCTTGGGCCTCAATTTCCCCAGGTTTGCGACAATATTGAGAGGATTGTGCTTAGGAACAACAAGTTCACTTTTGGTATTCCAGAGAAAGTCCAATCTTATTATCAGCTCAAGACCTTGATCATTGCCTCAAACAGATTCGTCGGACCATTTCCAACATATTTTCTATCTCTCCCACGTCTCACTTATCTGGATATAGGACAAAATAAGTTCACAGGCATGCTTATTGAAAATCTACCTTGCAGTGACGAACTTAGTTTTGTGAACCTGACTGCTAATCTGTTGACTGGAAAATTACCCAGCTGCTTGTTGTCGAATTCAAGAAAAAGGGTCGTGTTGTATGCCGAAAATTGTTTGTCAACAGGAGATCAAACTCAAAAGGCAATTTCTTTGTGTAAGAACGAGGCTTTAGCCGTTGGAAATTTACCTCATCACCGGAAGAGAAAGCAAGCTTCCAAAGCTTTACTTGCTTTAGGAATATCTGGAGGAGTTGTTGGGGCAGCTATTTTAGCCGGTGCAACCTTTCTGGTTGCTAGAAATTTTCTTTCCAAGAGCGAAAAACAAAAACCCCCTCCAAGACTTATATCAGAAAATGTATCACCATTATACACATCAAAGTTACTTAAAGATGCAAGTGAGATTTCTCTCGTAGTTATATCTTGTTTTTAGGTGGAAATGTTCCATTCATATAACGATTCTTATATGTTTTATTCCTCAAAGGATACATTACACAAGCCATGAAAGTGGGAGCACTTGGGCTCCCTTCCTACCGGACCTTTTCACTGGAAGAGCTTGAGGAGGGAACGAAAAATTTTGATGCGTCCACTTCCATGGGGGAAGGATCTCATGGTCAGGTACTTGCTTTTGGTTTACGAATAAATCATGTTTTTGCATAAGGTACACAAACCAAATCAAAGATTCTTCATCGGTTGAAAAAACATGTCTAACAAGAAAAATGAACATCTTTTCGATTCAAAATCCTAAAATAGTGCTTGGCATAATTGGTGATGAGCTGCCTCTACATGGACTCAGATGTACAGAGGTCGACTAAGGGATGGCTCCAATGTGGCAATCCGATGCCTGAAATTGGAAAAGAGCCACAATATTCAGTACTTAATGCATCATATTGAAATGATATCGAAGTTTAGGCATCACCATTTGGTTAGTGCTCTTGGGCATTGCTTTGAGTATTACTTGGATGATTCAACTGTGAGCAGGGTAATTCTTGTCTTCGAATATGTGCCAAATGGGACTCTAAGAAGCTGGATATCAGGTAACCAACAGACATAATTTTTTTCTCTGTATTTTTATGTCAAAAGCCAAATATCATAAACATAACAGCAAGCTCATTACCATTTATGGCAGACAAGCAAGTTAGCCGAAAGCTTACCTGGGCTCAGCGGATAGCGGCTGCTACAGGGGTAGCAAAGGGTATCCAGTTCCTCCACACAGGAATTATGCCCGGTGTCTTTTCCAATAATCTGAAAATAACAGATGTTTTACTGGATCAGAACCTAGTTGCAAAAATCAGCAGCCAAAACCTGCCATTGCGAGCAGAAAACACAGAAAAAGTACAAATAAATAACTTTCCAAATTTGTGTCGTCACATCATCTTTGCACACCTGACAGTCTGAATCTGCTCAATTTGACAGGATCGTCTCCAAAATTTCCTTGGATCCAGAAAGGCCAAGAATGCCAGGTTTGTGATCACAAGTGCAAGCGGATATATGACGCTCAAAACATAAACTTATTAAGAAAGCTTCTTCGGGAAAAGGTTTTTCAATGCTTATTCTTAATTGATTCTCAGGGCAAAGCATCAAAACAAGTTGGATATTTATGACTTTGGGGTGATGCTACTAGAAATCATCTCAGGGAAGCCCATAAATTCCAGAAATGAAGTAGAGTTTCTGAAAGATCAGGTACTCCCTGAACTAAACCACAGTTCCTTTCTCATCCTCCAACACAAAGCATGAAATGATACACGAAATTCATTTGTTAATTGGCGATCTCTTTCTTTAATGTAATGCAGTTCCAAGCCAGTGTAACCGCGGATGATGCAAGAAACAGCATAGTTGACCCAGCGATTAGAAACTTATGCTCTAGTGAATCATTGAAAACAATGATGGAGCTATGCTGTAGATGCTTGATCAAAGATCCAGCCGATAGACCTTCCATTGAAGATGTTCTATGGAATTTGCAATTTGCTGCCCAGGTTCAGGAAGCATGGAGGGCTGATTCCCAAAGCAGCGAGAGCTCACCAGCTTCGCCCCTGAGATTTTAACTCAAAGCGCAGTATTAACTAATTAGATGTAACAGGTGCTCCTTCTTTCTGTTAAAAGCTTTGACCACCCAGAATTGTAATCTCTACTTTTATGCCATATATTTGAGGTTTCAGAACTTCATAAAAGCCTCTCCAGAATAACAAAGGAAAAAAATGAGGTTATAAACTGGTATCCCAAGTGATGCTGGTGTATCACTTTCGTTTTTTATACTGGGAGAGATCTGAGCTTGTCGAATCTCTCTTTCGTGAAGATGGGCGATTCAATAAGAAAAGACATCAAAACAAAAGTCTTGTATCCACCTGTAGATGTTCAAGTTTGTTCTGATGGTAGGAATCCAGTACAAGAAGAAGTACCACAAAAACATTGTTGCCCGTTGGGCCTAAGTCTAAAGCTTCCATAACTAAAAGAAAGCTCTTCATTTTCCTTGATTTCTCTGGAAGCAAGGAAGCAAACACGAGGCAGCAAAGAGCCAGAACTGCGAATGATCACGGTATCAAGGTTTCCACCATCACAAGAGTGGTTAATGAACCGTGTAACATTCCCGATTCTTGTTGCATCAATGTTGATCCTAATGCACGTGTTTCCAGATGTAAAATGCTCCTTCACAACCAACATTGCAGGCGGCAAACGTCCATTTGATGCAAGTTCATCGTATTCCTGCTGTCGTTGTCGACATTCTTTGGTAGAAAGTAGTTCACCTCCAAGTTAAAAAGGAATTAAATCAATATCTTCTAAACCTCGACCATGAATTATCGTCAAATTTTAATATACCTGTATATTCGCACACGAATTGTCCCACAGAAATCAACTCGGCAGCATATAAACCCCAACCCTTTCGATCATCCTTCACAATCTTCAATTTAGCCGACACCCCTCCCTGAGTTACTCTGTTCCCGCATCCAAAGCCACACGTACAACTCGGGCCACATTCCATGCACGGGCAGTTACCACAGACCCCACCCTTATCAACACATCCGCAGCCAAGTCCACCCTCGACCCGAAAAAGAAAAGGGTCGGGTCGACTCTGTCCCTGGCACATCCGGATTCCAGAGTCGGAGCCCCATGGCTGGCGAAAGTCGGGCTTCATCTCGAGAACCTGCGTTGGGGTGTAGAGGAAGTAAGAGTAAGGCTGCGGATCGCCAGGTATGGGATTGAGGAAAGGGATTGGAACGTTCTCGAAGGTTCTGGAAGCATCGGAGGTTCTTCTCGCGGTAACAAGCTTAGCGATTTCGTACAAGGTATTACAGATCGCAGAGATTGATGCTAGTTCGGAGGGAGTAAGGTATGGGAGGAACACGGCGGCGCACTGGAAAAATGCATCGCCGCCGTTGTGGCCTCTCTTGCTCTGCTCCTCCATTTTTAGATTAAATGGATAAAGCTAATAAAAAACGATGTGAGTAGTGATTGGTAAATTCGGAAATTTATGTCTAGACATAAACTCTGAACTAATCCTTGAATGACCAAAAATAATTAATGTAATTTAATTAATAACACGTCGATGCATAATAATTTGAATGGCTTGAAACGAAGATGAGAGAGAGGGCCAAATAAGACCTTTTGGTTGACTACCTAGTGTAAAATGAGAAGGGCCACAGATTATCATTATTATGACAAAAAAATTTAAGGCTAAAAACTTACGAACATATTTTCATGTTTTTAGCTCTCAGGTAAAGAAACATTATTGAGCAATAAAAAAAGTGGCATCTTCTATTTCACTTGAAGCTTAAATGGTAAATTTATCTTAGTTTTTAAACCCTATGAGACCATACTCTAGCAACTTGTAAATTCTGATAATTTTTTGTAAAATAAATCTTAGTTCTTTGGAATACTTAGTTATAAATTGTATTTTGTAGAAAGCCACTCAGGGAGAAGAGAAACATGTAAGTGTTATGGAGACTGAGAGAAAATAGTGCAGCAAAGGCAATTCAACATAATGTGAGGTATAAGAATAATTATTTAGTCAAATTCAGATAAACCTCATGTTATTTTAGAAAGTGTAATTGACAGATTTTACTTCATTTTTTCTCAAGTATTCGTAGAAAAGTTCGGCATATTGTAGAAACCTCTCTTCAAATTAACCAAAGCTTTCAGGAAATTGATGATCTGGCTGGAACCATATATCAGCTCAATCAAACAGACAAACTGAAACCAGGTTTGACAATAGAACATTATAATCCATCATTTGCATATTCAAACTCAACTCTTTACATACACAGCATGGTCTCTACAAACTTATAAGTTTACAAAATAAAATAGTGGGAAATCAATATCAACGACGGGCCTTAATACGACCCACATCATAATCGTTCAAGCAAATAGATGAATATCTCATTCAGATGTTGATAGAGTTGGACAAGGCTTTTCTTATAGATAAATCAAGCATACAAGCCAGAAAATTTTGCGTTGTAAGAGAGCACAGATGACACACGATCATTCCCGTGCGTGCGCAAGCAGACTTTGCTTGTTTAACACATCATATTCAAAAGCCCTTTTAGGGACACCTCAACAGTGTCTCCACACAAAATGAATCATGATCAACGGTTTACAAGCAAACAGCAGACTTTATGTGGTATATGGAAAAGGCACTTCAGGAATCACTATAACTAGAAGCAGTATCAGATAAGTATTCACCTCTGAGATAGAAAATCAAGCTCTAAATAAACATTAAAACAAGAACAATAAACAGTAAAAGGACTTGGTAAAGCTCAGATAAATCGAACAAGGACGTAAGTCATGCAAGTGGACATGTCAAATTTCTAACGATCGCCTTATGACAGACAAAGGTGATCACTTTCAGAAAAAAATGCTCTGCATCTAATATACATCACACTTTTCAATAACAAGCAAGAAATACAATACAAAAAAGAGGTCCCAATGTGGAAATTATTAGCGGTATCAATAGTAACCCCCAACGAGTCCTAGATGGAGAATTGAATTGTAGGACTTGGAGTAGTGATCGGGACCCGAGGTGCAAACTTTTGTTTTCTGAGGAAAACCATGATCCGTGTGAACTCATTCCACAGCCGTTGATAAATTTAGATCGGATGGTCAGGAGAGTTCTAGCTCGGTTTTCGAGGGGACGATTAGTGTTCCCGAGATGATCTGAACCGCTCGTCAAGATGAAGATCTCAAGGCTGTAATATTCCTCGAACTCTTATAAATAGGTGGTGTTTCGCCTTCATTTTCAATTTCACTCTTCTTTTGCGTCGAAACTCCGCCAAAATTTTTACTTGTTTCCCGAGCTCCCGAGCTGCTACTATTTTTCCCGACCACTCCTTTTGACCTTTATACCCATAAGTTCTCAAATTAATCTATCTTTTACAGATATGTCATCCCTAGAGACTAGCGTTGTCTGGAGGGTAGCGGAGTCTTTAGGTTCCCTTTTGTCCTTTGGAACTAGGAATGAGGGCGGGGACACCCCGACCGCCGTAGATATTCATAAGGCTAGGCTATTTAGAATTGCCCTGGAAGAGGCCGAGCTCGTTTCACTAGGGTGTCCCTGGTACGAGGTTAAGACCTCTACTTTGAGAGAGTCGGACATCCCCCTAATTAAGGATAAGGCGGGGATGTCTGATTTGTTTGAGGTGATCGTTACCAACGTTGAGGACCGAGCTCGTTGTCCTCCCACTGGCTTCCTTACTTTTTATGTAAATCAAGTAGACATGGGTCTTAGGTTTCCCAATCCTAAGTTTATTTTAGGATTATGTCGTCACCTCGAGGTTAGTCCTAGCCAGCTGAACCCGAACTCATTCAGCTTCCTGCTTTCCTTAGGAATTTTGCTAAAGTTTTTCAAAGTCCCCCTGTCGACTTATACCCTGATGAAGCTAATCCAATTCAAGAGGTTGGGTCCTGGGAAGTTCAATATTCCAATATAACAGAGTTCGGGTTTATAGGTGGTAACCCGAGCCCTTATAAAGGATGGATGAACATATCTTTTTTTGTTAAGCGTATATCAAGTAGGGAGAATCCCTGGGTCTGCAACATGTCTTGGCGAGATAATGCTTATATCTTGTCTCCCTTTACCCCCGAGCAGGCTCCCGATCTCACTAACTTTTTGGCGACCATGAGCGTTAAGTGTTTTAATGCCTGAGAACTAGTAAAGGAAGATCTTCTATTCCATTTTACGTTTAGCCGAAAGGAGAGTGAGCTGGTCGGGGACTTAGGTATTATTATTGCTATTTTTTTCTTCGATCATCTCTTGCAGGTATTCCTTGTATGCTTACGCTTACTGATCTCTTTTTTGCAGTCGATAGGATGGGCAAGGCTGAGATGATGAGGACCATGAGGGAGAAAAAATCCAAGGCCGAAGGCTCCTCGAGTGCAGTTGTTCCCTCAAGCTCGGGGAAGAGAAAACGAAAGCGTCGCCTGCGGGAGAGGAAAGTCCCCAAACGGGCAGGGGAAGTCAAATGTTCAAGAGGCCCCAGTGGCGTAAGAGGAGCCAAATGCTCCTGCTGGGGAGCTATCCGAGGAGAGGCCGGCTACTGCTATGCCCGAGGCCCTCCATTTTCCCGAGGTTTCCTTCGTGGTTGCTCTTTCGGGCTCTGTTTCCATAGTGTTTGTCCGCCATTTTGTTCCTGACAAAGATTTCGACTTTGTGAGGAACACTCATGATGCAGAAGTCATCGAGGCCACAAGTCTCCACTTTTTGCAGGTATTTATTTCTTTCTGGTTTTGCGATTAACTGCACGAGTGCTCGGGCCAACTTTTATATGACATAGGAGTTGGTCTGGAGCGGGGAGGCATTAAACCGCTTATCTCGAGCACACGATGAGGTCGTTTTGTCTCGTCGCTCTATGGATGGCGTGCTAAGCCGCCACGACCAACTAATGAAGCAATTCGAAGTGGTGCGCAAGCAGACGGACGAGGAGAAGCAGTAGTGCCTGCTCGAGCGGAGGCGACCCGAGCTCAGGTGCAGTTCTCTGAAGGTGAAATTCAGCGCCTAAAAGGGGAGCTCCTCAACTTGAGGGATGAGGTGAAGGTCGTCGGACAGCTCGAGAAGGAGAGGTTCTTAGTCTTCTGTGTTTGAAAGCATGTGCGTGGAGAAGGCCTGTGTCTACTTCGAGCATGGCTTCAATGGTTGTTTAGATCAGTTTCGGGCTAATGGCTATTCAGATGAGGAGCACCCAGCCGCCTTGCTCGATATGATGCAGCCCCCCTGATGATTGTACTTAGGCTTTATTTGTAATGACTTAAGATTTAATGAAATCTGCTTTCTTTCTGTACTTCTGTTTGTTTACCTCGAGTACTGAAGTGTATAGCGGAAGCGCACACTTCTCCAAGAAATAACTAAGTACGAAGCGGGATAACCCAAGATTTAAATGATCACGTTAGGCTAGCTCGGCAATGGCTACTTTGTGTGTAGGATTTTTTTTTGAAGCGGTCGATCTCTCTTAAAAACATGATAGCGAAAGTCACCAAGTTTGAGAAAGCGATACCCGAGCTGTGCATGTTCATTGTTTAGTTCAATATTTTGCTCGCAACCAAGTCGAGTCATGTTGTCAATAGAAGAGACCTCGTTATGCCGAGCTGGTCTGTCTTTTAACCATGCTTCAATAGAATTGCTATCCGAGATGTAAGAAAAAACTTTTCGTTTCGAGAAGGTAGAGATTAGTGTCTTTGTGCCAGCGAGAGTTGGGCTTATGGTGCCGAGCTGGTCGGGCTTTGTGCCAACGAGAGTTGGCCGTTATACGCCGAATTCCCAAGCGGACATTTTACTGTTATTGTTGTAACATGGGAGATCGTATTCATCCCGAAGATGATCAATTTGTTACCCCGACGCTTAAGCCTAAAGTTCCTGAATCGAAGGCCCAGGATCTTAGACGCTCTGTCGACTTTCTGTTGGACAACGTCCGAATTGAAAACCACCGAACCCACTACGATAAATATCGTAGATATGTTAGCTTGCAGGTGAACGCACCGCACTTGCTGTACTTTTCGAGGCAATCTTCAAATCACAATGGCAACATTTCAGATGATTTATGAATTCCTTTCCTCTCCATGCCTGGTCAAACCCCTCAGCAGCTAGCTTCCAGAGTTTACATATCCCATTGGTTTCTGGATCTCTACTGCACAATTCGTGAGGCAACACGATTTATTTCTCCGTTAGCATTTAACGAGAGATACCTTGAAGAAGTCATCCCTTACTCCACCGAGTATGATGTATTCTTAACCCAGCTAAACTTGTTCATCCGTCCGACTCACATCAAGCTGACCCAGAGGATCACTCTATATTCCTGTCCTTGCAGACAATTCGCAATGGACGAGGCGAACCTCAACCCCTTCAACATTGAAAACTTTGCTTTGAATCATGATTTATTTTATGGTTTGTTACAGTTAATGAAGGAACGCCGCCGGTGGAATATCGAAAAGATTTCAACCCACTCCATCAGACGACCTTGTTGGTTGTTTGACTGGCACGACGATATTCAAGTCGGCGCCAATTGATGTAACCGAACTCTGCCCAGCCAATGAGCTACCGCCACATCGGATAATCAGGTCGGGAGATCGGGTTGCTTCTCGTCGGGAGTGAGCTGGACGTCTCTACTGCAATGACATGCGACAACAGACACTGGTCAATGACAGACCTCTTGCCCTGAGGTCATGTCAGCTAAGCTAGATGCACCATATCCCAGGTCCGAGGTGAACTGAAGGTACCGCTCGAGGTGCATCGCGGGTACCTCGGTAGTACTACGCGGGTACCTCGGTAGTAGTACCCAGGTAGTACAACACGCCACCCATTGGCTCATCCATAAATACCAGGTATTTTTTATTTTACAACACATTCAGCAAACTTATTCTCTGCCTTATCTATATATTCTCGATCACCCGAGCTGACTTAGGCATCGGAGGGCCTCCGTCGGGATATCTCCCGACGCCCTTTGACCAGTGTCTGTGGTCGCAGGTCATTGCAGTAGAGAAAATCCAACACTCCCCGACGAGAAGCAACCCGATCTCCCGACCTGATTATCCGACTTGACGGCAGCTCATTGGTTGGACATAATTCGGTTGAATCAATTGGCGCCGACTTGAGTATCTTCGTGCCAGTCAAACAACCAACAAGGTCGTCCGATGGAGTGAGTTGAATCTTTTTGATTTTCCACTGGCAGCGTTCCTTCATTATCTGTAACAAACCATAAAATAAATCATGATTCAAAACAAAGTTTTCAATGTTGAAGGGGTTGAGGTTCGCCTCTGCGTAAGTCCCTTGCGGATTGTCTGCAAGGACAGGAATATAGAGTGAATCTTCTGGGGTCAGCTTGATGTGCGTCGGACGAATGGACGAGTTTAACTGGGTTAAGAATGCATCATACTCGGTGGAGTAAGGGATGACTTCTTCAAAGTCTCTCTCGTTAAATGCTAACGGAGAATAAATCGTGTTGCCTCACGAATTGTGCAGTATGGATCCAGAAACCAATGGGATATCTAACTCTGGAAGCTAGCTACTGAGGGGTTTGACCAGCATGGAGAGGGAAGGAATCCATAAATCGTCTGAAATGTTGCCATTGCGATTTGAAAATTGCCTCGAAAAGTCCAGCACATGCGGTAAACATTGCGTTCACCTGCAAGTTAACATATCTACGATATTTATCGTAGTGGGTTCGGTGGTTGCCAATTCGGACGTTGTCCAACAGAAAGTCGGCAGAGCGTCTAAGATCCGGGGCCTTCAATTCAGGAACTTTAGGCTCAAGCGACGGGGTAACAAATTGGTCACCTTCGGGATGAGTACGATCTCCCATGTTACAACAGCAACAGTAAAATGCTCGCTTGGGAATTCGGCGTATAACGGTGAACTCTCGTCCGCACAAAACCCGACCAGCTCGGCACCATAAGCCCAATTCTCGTTGGCACAAATATCGAAACACTAAGCTCTACCTTCTCGAAATGGAAAATCCGTTTCTTACATCTCGGATAGGAACTCTATCCAAGCATGGTTAAAAGACAGACCAACTCGACGCAACGAGATATCTTCCATTGACAACAAGACTCGACTTGGTTGCGAGCAAAAGATTGATCTAATCAATGAACTTGCACAGCTCGGGTATCGCTTTCTCAAACTTGGTGACTTTCGCTATCATGTTTTTAAGAGATCGAACCGCTTCAAAAAAAAATCCTACACACTAAATAGCCATTGCTGAGCTAGCCTAACGTGATCACTTAAATCTCGGGTTGTTCGGGTTATCCCGCTTCGTACTTAGTTATTTCTTGGAGAAGTTTGCGCTTCAGCTATACACTTCAGTAATCGAAACAAACAGAAATACAGAAAGAAAACAGATTTCATTAAATCTTAAGTCATTACAAATAAAACATAAGTATAAGCATCAGGGGAGGCTGCCTCGGGGCCTAAGCTGTCCTCTTTCACCACTTCACCCTCCTCGGGCATGTCCTCCAAAGCCTGCATCACATCGAGAAAGGCGACTGGGTGCCATTAGCCTGAAACTGAGCAAAACAGCCATTGAAGCCATGCTCGAAGTAGACACACGCCTTCCCCACGCATAGGCTTTCAAACTCAAGAGACTTTAAGAACCTCTCCTTCTCGAGCTGCCCCGCGACCTTCACCTCCTCCCTCAAGTTGAGGATCTCCTCCTTTAGTCGCTGAATTTCACCTTCAGAGGACTGCACCTGAGCTCGGTTCGCTTCCGCTCGAGCAGCCGCTGCAGCTTCTCCTCCTTCATCTGCTTGCACAACGCTTCGAATTGCTTCATTAGTTGGTCGTGGCGGCTTAGCACGCCATCCATAGAGAGACGAGACAAAAAGACCTCATCGTGTGCTCGGGATAAGCGGTTTAATGCCTCCCCGCTCCAGACCAACGCCTATGTCATATAAAAGTTAGCCCGAGCACTAGCGCGGTTAACCGCAAAACCAGAAATAAATAAATACCTGCAAAAAATGGAGACTCGCGGCCTCGATGACTCCTGCATCACGAGTGTTCACAAAGTCTAATCTTTGTCATGAACAAAATGGCGAACAAACTCTGTGGAAACAGAGCCTGAATGAGCAACCACGAAGGAAACCTTGGGAAAATGGAGGGCCTCGGGGATAGCAGTAGCCGGCCTCTCCTCGGTTAGCTCCCTAATAGGAGCATTTGGCTCCTCTTCCGCCATTGGGGCCTCTTGAACAGGTGACTTTCCCCGTCCATCCTTTATGAGATCTCGGATAACCACCTATAAATCCGAACTCTGTCTTATTGGAAATATGGAACTTCCTAGGACCCAACCTCTTGACTTGGATTAGCTTCATCAGAGCATAAGTCGACAGGGGGACTTTGAAAAACTTTAGCAAAATTCCTAATGAAAGCAGGAAGCTAAATGAGCTCGGGGTCAGCTGGCTGGGACTAACCTCGAGGTGACGACATAATCCTAAAATAAACTTAGGAATGGAAAAACCTAAGACCCATGTTTACTTGATTTACATAAAAAGTATGGCCAGTGGGAGGACATTGAGCTCGGTCCTCGACGTTGAAAACGATCACCTCAAACAAATCAGTTATCCGTGCTTTATCCTTAATTAGGGGGATGTCCGACTCTCTCAAAGTAAAGGCCTTAACCTCGTGCCAGGGACACCCTAATGAAACGAGCTCCGCCTCTTCCTGGGATAGCCTAGCCTTATGAATATCTACGGCGGTCAGGGTGTCCCCGCCCTCATTCCTAGATCCAAAGGACAAAGGGGAATCTAAAGACTCCGCTACCCTCCTAACAACGATAGTGTCTGGGAAGACATCTCTGTAAAAGATAGATTAATTTGAGAACTTACGGGTATAAAGGTCAAAAGGAGTGATCGGAAAAAATAGTAGCAGCTCAGGAGCTCGGGAAACAAGTAAAAATTTTGGGAGAGTTTCAACGCAAAGAAGAGTGAAAGTGAAAACAAAGAGGAAATCACTACCTATTTATAAGAGTTCGAGGAACATTACAGCCGTCAGATCTTCATCTCGACGAACGGTTTAGATTATCTCGGGAACACTAATCATCGCCTCGAAAACCGAGCTGGAACTCTCTTGACCATCCAATCTAACTTTATCAACGGCTGTGGAATGAGTTCACACGAATCATGGTTTTCCTCAGAAAACACAAGTTTGCACCTCGTATCCCGATCACTACTCCAAGTCCTACACTTCAATTCTTCGTCTAGGACTCGTTTGGGGGGTTGGGGGCTTACTATTGATACCACTAATATTTTACACCTCGGGGCCCGAGGAAAAAGCTACTCTTAAAACATCGTTGGTGGACTTTTGTCTTGGCACCTCCTTGTCACCTCGGAGCTCGGGAACGTTCCATCACTCAAGCATGCCACGTTAGGACCAAGGTCCAAGAATTCACTCCATAGGTACCCGCGATGCACCTCGAGCAGTACTTTCAGGTCACCTCGGACCTCGGGATGTGGTGCATCTAGCTTAGCTGACATGACCTCGGGGCAAGAGGTCTGTCATTGATAGCGACTCATCGCGAACAACTTGGCCCTCTTGTATAACTCATGATTAATGCACTGACACAGACTGCAAGACCCATACCTACGTACAGGTGGTAGGGTAATGTACAAGCAAGATCTGCAAAGCCCACTCCAGCTCATAATTGCCCAGGTAGTACAACACGCCACCCCTTTGGCTCGCCTAAAATACCCAGGTATTTCTCATTTTACAACACATTCAGCAGCCTTAATTCTCTGCCTTATCTATATATTTTCGATCATCCGAGCTGACTTGGTATCGGAGGGCCTGCGTCGGGATATCTCCCGATACCCTTTGACCAGTGTCTGTGGTCGCAAGTCATTGCAATAGAGACGTCCAACTCACTCCCCGACGAGAAGCAACCCGATCTGTCGACCTGATTATCCGACGTGGCGGCAGCTCATTGGCTGAACAGAATTCGGTTACATCAATTTTGAACGGCGTAAATTGTTATCAACGAACAAGAGAGAGAGGGCCAAATAAGACCTTTTGGTTGACTACCTAGTGCAAAATGAGAAGGGCCACAGATTATTATTATTATTATAGCAAAAAAAATTAAAGGCCAAAAAATTATGAACATTTTTTCATGTTTTTAGAACTCAGGTGAAGAAACATTATTGAGCAATAAAAAAAGTGGCATAGAAATTTCACTTGAAGCTTACAGGTAAATTTTTCTTAGTTTTTAAATCCTATGAGACCATACTCTAGCAACTTATAAATTCTGATAATTCTTGGTAAAATAAATCTTAGTTCTTTGGAATAGTTTGGGTTATAAATTGTTTTCTGTAGAAAGCAATTCAGGGTGAAGAGAAACATATAAATGTTATGGAGACTGAGAGAAAATAGTGCAGCAAAGGCAATTCAACATAATGTGAGGTATAAGAATAATTATTTAGTCAACTTCAAATAAACCTCATGTTATTTAGAAAGTATAATTGACAGATTTTACTTCATTCTTTCTTAAATATTCGTAGAAAAGCTCTATATATTGTAGAAAACCTTTCTTCAAATTAACCAAAAACTTTCAGGAAATTGATAATCTGGTTGGAACCATTTATCAGCTCAATCAAACAGACTAACTGAAACCAGGTTTGACAATAGAACATTATAATCCATCATTTGCATATTCAAACTCAACTCTTTACAAACAGCATGATCTCTACAAACTTATAAATTTACAAAATAAAATAGTGGGACATCAATATCAATGACGGGCCATTATACGACCAACATCATAATCATTTGCGCAAATTGACAAACAAATAGATGAATATCTTATGTAGAAAAGGCGCTTCAGGAATCACTATAACTAGAAGCAGGCTCAGTATCAGATAAGTATTCACCTATGAGATAGAAAATCATGCTCTAAATAAACATTAAGACAAGAGACAATAAACATAAAAGGACATGGTAAAGCAAAAACTCAAAATAAATCTAACAAGGACGTGGGTCATGCAAGTGAACACGTAGAATTTCTAATAATCACCTTATGACAGACAAAGGTGTTCACTTTCACAAAAAAATGCTCTGCATCTAATATACATCACACAAAAGAACCACATTATTATTAATTTCGACTTCAAAATATTTTGGCAACTGGTTCCCCAGAATTCAAAAAATTGTAAGGAGGAATTTAAATGATACTGAACTCAAGCACCTGCACTGAATTGAAAAGAGCCTAAAAGATGGACAATGTAGCCAATGATTCCATCAGGCATTTTCCTTTACGCGTAAATCGCAATACAGCTAAGAAATAAAAATTAAACAAAAGGGTTCCTCAATTATCCTATTCTCAGCGCATTATAATAATAAAACCACAGAACTAACAGAAGCTAATTTCTCTTACAATAAGATTGTAACATTAATCGAGTAAATCAGCGAAGATATGCTGGGATCTTAATGCGAATAAAAAGCATACTCATAACATAAGAAATCACAACAAAAGCAACTCCAGCTGAAGCATACGACACCTTCACACTCTTTGCCCGGTTCTTATCAAGCGCCAGATCCAACAGCACGATTCCGATGCCTCCAAGAACAAACATGAACCCCGATGAGAGACCCTCGATGATGTACTGGCCGTTCACCCGACCCGGAAGGAAGACCACCGGTCGAACCGACCCAGTGAGGCGATCCTGGGTGGATCCGATGCCCGGTGGCTCAACAATGACGTCGTATACGATACCTGACACGACCATGAAGTATGTGAGGAGGACCAGGGAGAACACTGTCATGGCAGAAGGGAGAGTGAAGGACGGCAGCTTTAGGCGGAGGCGCGGCGGACGGAGGAAGGAAAATGGTAGGATCCGGATGAGATGGAATATCGGGTCGATGGAGTCGGATGACGGATCGGATTGGCTTGCAGTGGCGGAGTTTGAAGTGGACATTTTAGCCGGTGAGTTGAAGAGAACTGTGGCGAAGTTAGGTTAGCAATTGATTTAAGATTGGCCCTCATACTCTGAAAAATTCAAAGAAGTAGATTAATTCAGAGTTTTTTTAAAGATAATTAAAATAAATAAAACAAAAATACAACAATTTTCTTTTTGTTATGAAATTATTGAGTAATAATTAGTAGGTGAATAATTAGTGGTTTGATGTCTAATATTAAATAAAGTGATTGGAACTTTTTATTATTTTATTCATTATATTTGCCTATAAATAGGCTTGAAATTTCATTTGTAAAATGTACACAAAGTTATACAATCTTCTCCCACAAATTTTCTCTCCTCATCTATTCTCTCTTTAAATTAAGGAAATTATAGAGTAATCATAATTTCCTATTAACTAAAATTCAAGAGGTTATTTGGAGCAATCTCCAAGATATTGCAAAAGGTAATTATTACATTTATTTTGTTGCTATTTCATTTATTTTATAACACTTTTTTTTTTCCAGAATAGGATTTTGTTCTGTGGGCTAACTGCTAGCATGAGTTTTTTATTAAATTCCACGATCCAAATTTTTTAAAAGTACACAGATAATATATTGGCTTATTATTATATAAAATTAAGAGGTTTGCAATTTGTCGTTGACAATTGGGAAATGAATTATTTGAAATTTACTACAAATGAATAAAATAAAGAAATTAATAAAGAAGTTTAAGTTAGTGTAAGAATTTCTTCATCAAAACATCTACAATTAGTGTATCGTTGCTCCAGGCTCTACATGTTAATAGTTTCTTTAATTTATTTGACAATTTATTATATATTAAAATAATTAACTATTCATCAGTTTAACTTTAGTAACATATAATTATAATATGTAATATAAATTGATAAAATAATAGTATTTTATAAATATTTATTTTGAGTTAAGTGTGCATAATAGATAGAAATATTATGATGACCCTTCTGGAAAGCTCTCGTACATCAAGCTGCTGACGTTGCGATGCTTGATCTGATGGTTGACCAGATGGACTGTAAAAGTGATGTCAGATCTTAATGGATAATACTAACTACGCAGTGTATCACATTATAAGAAAATAAGTTGTACCTTGATTTACGACTATCGCATTTAATCTAATGGTAAGCACTTACCCTAACAATTTTAAAGGATATTACATTTGAGTTATACAATTTATCTATTTTACTAATCTTTCTAGTTTGATACAGAATGTATGGACCTCACGATCAAAAATATAAGTTTAAAATGAATATAATCTTAAAGAACTTTCCAAGCTAAAATATATATACCTTATTTAATTTACTAAATTTAAAAAGCAATTAAAAATGAGGTAAATTAAATTTTTAATTGAATTACTTCTACTAGTTTTGTGATCTCACAGGCCTAAATCATATACCAAATCCTGTTTTATTCTAAATGTAAGTATATATTTGAAACATTATATTTATATCAACTCATGCATTATACTCGTATTCATGGACTCTTTTTGGTGTCCGATTTTTACCACTATTGATGTCGTACAGATTCATGAAAACTTTGCTCACATGAGAATTAAATACTCTAACTCGTGTCTTGCTTTGTTAATGATGATTATATATAACATTATCAAACAAGAAATATGTAACATTTTCCATACCCGCCTAGTCTGTTGTGAGGGAAGGAGGGGTTTGGTTATTAAGAACATTATATATAACACTATAAAACAAGAAAGATATATACATGTTAACATTTTTCAACCGCCAAGATTTTTGCCTGGTCTGTCCAAATATATCCTCGATAACTCACGGCCAGTCCACAAAATCTTGTTTAATATATGCACAGGATGGATATACAAACCCCAATCACCACACATGCGAAGGAAGGTTTGAAGTTCGAGTCAAATCGAATTTGTTAGCGTCGACTAAATATAAAGAGTCATGGAATGTTCAACCGAAAATCACAAGAGTGACGAGTACAAGACATTTTTTCATTACCAAGATAACTCAACAGCCAGATCTCCGTACCAAACTATCTACAGATCTACCAAGAAACAATCTCATGAAGTTAAAACCAAAACCCATTGAAAAAAAGTACTTCACATGATAAACAGCCACTCCGCTACACGGAGACCAGAAACTTGCCATCGTATAAAGTTAGTTGAAGTCTGCACTATCTTTATGAACACTTGAGTTATCATATATAACACAGCAATTTTCTTAAGGGACCCACTGTCTTCAGCCTGTAAAACCATAAAATATCATATAAATTAATGACAGAACAGTTTTTTAAGGCGATTCTTTAAGACCAAAGATATCTCAAATTTACCATCAGCGGGATTTCCTCTTGACGAAGTATTCACCAAAAGGTCTTTCAGGAACAGGAATCAGTTTTCCAACAATAGCAAGAGGCCAACTGAGAATCAATAAGTAAAATCCAACGTAAGCTTCCACGATTTTTATGTTGCAACTAAAGATAATAATCCTAGCATTTCAGATATGTTGTGAATGAAGAAGTATGAGACGCGAAAGTGAGGGCAATTTCAACAGACCTGACAAAACCAATGGCAATAGAAACAAGCCACAGTTGCCAACTCAGACGAACTGTTGAAGCAAATTTCCCGAGGAAAAAGATTATGACAGCCTG
Organism: Dorcoceras hygrometricum; assembly: GCA_001598015.1. Classification (NCBI taxonomy): domain Eukaryota; kingdom Viridiplantae; phylum Streptophyta; class Magnoliopsida; order Lamiales; family Gesneriaceae; genus Dorcoceras; species Dorcoceras hygrometricum. The sequence goes on along the minus strand of KV020117.1, from coordinate 19,044 downwards.
GATAGCAAGAGAGTACATATACATATATGCTAAGTATGAGAGTGAAGATGATGACACTACGGGAAATAAAACAGTTATCCATTACATTTGGGAAGATAAAATTACGAATACCTGAAGCAATACTTCGATACCAATTATTCCCATGAAGAGACGGTTCTTAGTCACTCCTCTAAAAACATTGATCTCATCTGGCTTCCGAGCATTAACTTCATTGAATATCTAAAATTATGAGAAATTGAGAGAGTTTTAGCTTTGGAAGGACATAGTTTTATAAAGATATTTGATTTTCCATATATGCCTCCATATCTTCATGGTGCATTTGTCTAAAACAACAATTTCTATCAGCAGTCGCAAATAAAGAAACTTCAAGATCAAAAACAACAAAAGGTAGAGCAAAAGTATATAATGGATTCGAAATTGTAATCAAGGCCCAATGGTTCTATACACAGTTTGTAAGTAGAAAGTTTCTCCGCCCCTATCTAAAAGAGAGATACTTCTAGTTTTGAATTTGATTTTGATTCATCATTTTTATTTTACCTAGATAAACCATATTTCTTGTATAACCTAAATTCAATTAGAATTTGAATACTGAAATCATTGATAACTTTCACTTTATATTGAATATCTATATACAATTCACAATTTTTACATCCTTCCCTACCCGAGTTACTAGAACTGGTGTATTATGCGACAAGAATGTGTGGCTGAACAATTTGCAACCAGCTCACACATTGCTGTGCTTGTGCCACAAAGTGTCTAAAAAATTCTCCTGTCACCCTTACGAAATTGGACCAAGGAGATACCAAAAACTGAGAGAATTATTTGACAAGTATAATTCCTACAATTACTATCAAATAGGTTTTCATACCCAGTTTCACATAAATACCAGACACCATTATATAACGGGTAAAAGATTTCCAAAACTAACGAATATTTTGGGGTATGTACCAATGACCTGTCTTGGCAGATTGCCAATTCTACATGTCCATACATTCAACACTCAAGTAGAGCATAAGCTGCTTTAAAAATCTTTCACTGGCCTTATCAACATACCTGGCAGAGGACGAACGCATTGAATATTAGTGTATTCTTTACTTTGAAAGCACGATCCCTGGTCTCATGTTTCAGATTCAGTATCTGATTTCCTCGAAAATTGAGGATTAAGAGGACAGTCACTTGATAAAGCGCCTACAATATTCAGATGAGAAAAAATATGAGCAACAAATAAATACACATGTGAGCAGAATTACGACAAAAAAATTCATGTGAAAATTGATATTGATTATTGCGTATATACCGCCTCCAATGGCTTGAGTTTATGTTACGATGTTTTCAAAAGTGTATCAGGGCCAAGGGATTAGAAATTCAAGAACCCTCATATTTCAATAAGCTGCTAGTATATGGCCATTGTTGAATGTAATCAACGTGTTCGTGTGCACCTAGGTTATCCGGGCACATATGTACCTGTCTCTAGCTTATCGTAGCTCAATACACGAGGGAATGTGGAAAAAAATCTATTTATTATTTCATTGTTTAAACCAAAAACTATTCATCTCCCCATCCAATTTGTGTAGTCAAGACAAAAGGTAAAGATACCTGAATTAACAAATTCCTCCACATGATATTGGTTATCAGAGGTTCCCTAAAAAAAGAGTATTTCCCTATTAGTAGGTAATCAAAAAATAAATCAAACTGATGCATCCAGAAGCTGTAAAATATGGCAACGGATTGAGATAAAAAGAACATGGAAATCTCACATTATGCAGCAACCTTTGGACAACAAAATCAAAACAGTTCTTCAGATTTTGGATTGACCAATTTTAGCAAGCAAATGCTCCTTTTCTTTCCCATCAAACAAAAAATAACATCTTGACCTCTCAAATAGATGTAACCAAGCATAAAACTAAAATTCAGGAAGATCAAATTGACACATTAACAATTAAATAGTATGAAAGTGTTAGAATACGTGGCCAGAACACTAAACACATCCCAAGACAGTGTTGATATTCTATTAATCCAGATTTCCAACTGCAGAATGAGAAAAGAAAAAAATTGACTTTGTCAACTGGCATGAGCCCTTCCTACAGAAAGCTTTTAAATGATTATTAATAAAGGATAGACAGAATACTTTAAATTCCAGATGCAGCGGAAACTTTAAGGTGTTTTGATAGGTTTGGAAGTGAAGGAACCATTAATTCTCGAAAACAATGGATTATTGAGAAAGGGGAACTATTGAGAAAGGGGCACAATGAGTAGGATCCTATACGATGCCAATCACCGAAGTAGTAAAATAATAAACATCATGATTCTTTATAATTATGTAAACATAAAATTCTACAATCTCAATTCCCGCATTTGTAAGGATGCATAGTGGAGAGCGGACAGATGACAAGTCCAATCATCATTCAAGAAACAAAACAAATTTTCCAATATCAAAAACATGAGCATCGTAACTCTGGCTGATACACATGTCTAACCTTCTACCAACTGGAGCTCTATGCATCAAATGATCTGTAGGAGCCTCTGTAGCCAATGCAAGAGCTCCTAGCGTGTCCATGATAAGATTTACCCAAAGCAGCTGGAGAAAAAAGATAATAAAGCATAATAAATTTTTACCTGAAAACTGTAAACCAAAAAAGCAAAAACAAGACACATGACAAAAACACAAACAAATAGATGGAGAGGAAGGAGGGAGAGATTTCAAACCTGCACTGCATTGAGAGGGACATTACCAGAGGAAACTGCTGCGACAACATTAATAATCAGAGCTGCAACATTAACTGTCAGCTGAAACTGTATGAATTTCTGAATATTGGCATAGACAGATCTACCCCATCGTACAACCTGCAATTGGTATAAAAATTAGGTATAGCTTTGAAATTCTAGTATCAATCTCAATTCTAATGGTTAATGTCGGGCGAGCTATAATAACAAAAGCAGTCACCCAAGAAAGTTGGTTATGCAAACTCCTAGTACTTCCGAGATCAATGAATAGTTTGCTCAAAACGTCAAAAACTTTAATGCATTCATGCTTTTCCAAATGTTAGCTAGCTAATGTGTTCCATATAACTCTTTAATACATCAATAAAATTCTATAAACCCACTAAGCAGCGGGGGCGAAGGGATACAACTACTAGTGATAAAGATTTAGACAATCGCACCATCATAAATGTAGAGTACATATACACTGATTGAAGGTTAACCTCAGTAATAACAGATTTGAAAGCATACAACAGCATTACTACAAGATTGTTAAAAGTGAGATGAAACATGCTGTCAGAACCAAACTCAAGTCACAACTGTCATCATCAACATAAGAATGAGACAAAAGTGAAGGAGGCTAACCTTCACAACAGAAGCAAAATTATCATCCAATATAATGATATCTGAACTTTCTTTAGCAACTTCTGTGCCTTGAATACCCATAGCAAGGCCAATATCAGCCTGCATCATTAAACAAGTACAAAGCAGATCAAGTAAACTAAATAAGAATCAAGAAAAAACCCAAAAACATGGAACTATTTTCAGATAGCAACCCCGCATCTAAATAAAACCACCATCTACTGATAAAGACTGAAATTTATGTACCTAATACATATGGTTGTGTACCCAAAAAGTATCGCGCATGTTTATATCAATGGCCAGGTAAAAGATAAATTGATCCTCTTATATTTCAGTAACATGTCTGGTTTGCAAAATAAAATGCTACCACCTATTAATAATATTGATTTCAAAACACCAAAAAAATAAATAAATTAAGTTACGGCAAGTTTTTAGTGGAACTAACACAATTCAGAAAATATAAATTAAAGAATGGCTTTCACAAGCTGAGATTTCCTTCATCTAATACATAAGACAAGATGTAAAAAAACATGGGAAGTGAAAATCAGACCTCATGCAGTGCAGGAGCATCATTAGTGCCATCTCCTGTGACGGCAACAACATGCCCCTTTCTTCTCAATGCTTGCACAAGCAGTAGTTTGTCATTTGGTGATGACCTTCCCATCACCTTTAAAAGTTGCAACAAAGGAGTTATTAGCACCAAGCCAGTACCTCATCAACAAAATCAGGTGTAGAACCATCACGTTAAGTACAAAGAAAAAATCAGCTCATACCGAAATCCTGTCGGCCACTTCTATTCTTTGTGTCTCAGTCATGTTACGGAATGCCTTTCCTTCAATAATATTAGGTTCAACAACGTCTGCCTTTGAACCCAAGATCCCACACTCTAAAGCTATAGCACGAGCTGTTTGAAGATTGTCTCCAGTGACCATGCGCACCTACACATGGTTAAAACAGTAAACACAACAATGTGTCAGGTATCAAACTTTAAGAAGAAGCAAGAGATAAAAATATGTGGGTCAGCCATTCTTAATAATGAAATCACAATAAGAGGATGAAACCTTAGATGTTAACGAAAGTCAAAAAGAGAGTTGCAGCAAATGAACCATTAGGTTGTGTGTTGGGTTGGGTGGTGGGGGGTTCAACCTCGTCCCTCCACCATAGTGCCCTTGGAATTTGGATAGAGGCATAATGCTTTGAATGGAAGCACCAAAACAAGTTACTTTAAGAATTCTTTCTTTCGTGTTCTCATGAGAATTAATTCCCGGCATAAGTATAAAACTTTTGAAGTAAAGATCAGCTTATTTAGCACAAGTCAAGAAGAATATGTGATGGTTGTGCCTTGAAAGAAAACCATCAGGTAAAGTTTAGATGTGCTTATTTAGACTAGCTGAACAAAGATTGTAGGCAGCAGCATGAAGAGTAGAAACTATCATAGGTTCTGAGGCCCACTGTTGATGGATATTGCGGCAGGCTACTAGGCAGGCATTAATGTCACAGACGATAGAGCAATCACATATATATTATAATTAGATAACAAATGGATGGTTATACATGTAAGGATCCACAACAAAGAAAAACAAAAATCAAGAAAAAGGTGTGCGGTTGACATTAATACATACCTTAACACCAGCATTAGTGCACAACAGAACTGAATCTTTTACACCTGGACGACAAGGATCCTGCATCCAACATGCGATACTATTAAAAAATACACATTTAAATCATATTCATAAGCAAATCGATTCATGTAAAAGGGGAGAAAGCTGGGGGAATTTCAGGATGAAATGCATTCAAGTGTGCATTAGATGTTGGTGCAATTTCAGGATGAGAAGCATTCAACACAATTAACATGTAACAAAAGAGATGATAAAACCCAACATCCAAGAAACAACTTAGGTAACCAAAGTCGAATGATATTGGTGGCTCGAAGGATAATATCATGGCCCAAAAATGGTTGCTATTATTTCCATTCAGTTTCAAGCCCACAGTGTTTTTCTCTGGACTTCACCGAACATTTGATGATCAATTAAGAGTCTTCCAAAAAGGAATTACACAAATTAGAAACTAGAACATTGAATCTTCCTTCCCTTGATAGCACAAACATGCTTACAAATGAGGAGAATTTCAAGAGATAGACATTCATTTTTATGGAAAAAAATTGATACCCATACAAAACAGAAGGATATGCACCTTAATACCAACAATGGCAAGTAATATTAAGTCTTCTTCAGGTAGCTGCCAATTATCCAGTTCCTCATCACTAGCAGGAACCTTCTCCAGTGGATATGGCCGATAGGCTATAGCAACACAACGCAAACTTGAAGCGGCCATATCTTCAATTGCTTTCTTGAAAAATGACGACTGTAGAAAACAAAACAGTCTTTCAAAAACTGGTAATGAACTAGGATTTTTAAGTAACATTTATGCTTGAAAGATAAAGATTAGTGTTATCATTAGGTAATACGTGAAGGCCAACATTAACCAACATAACTTCGAGCACTTTTCAAAATGCCACCACAATTTCTGCTCAAGGCATATAAACCATGCTAAGCTCGAGCAACCAAACTCTTGTAAATGCATTGTGAAGAAAATTAACAGGTTAAAAAAAATTAAGCTGAACCAAGAAAATTAATAAAATGGTAAACCTTTTCTTCATCCATTACTGTCACGCGGTCATTTGCATCAATGTAGCTTTTACAACAATCTAGCACTATTTCTGCAGCCCCTTTCCAATGCACACGAACTTCAGAATTCGACTGCCAAAACAGCCACAATTACCACCACATCAAGAGATTACAACTAAAAGAGTGTAACTGCTTACACAGAAAATCTCTTAATGTCTTCAAAACAAAGAGGATAGAGAATGAAATCTGCACCAACGGAGAAAGATTCTAAACTTACCATTTTTAGTGCGACACCACCTCGCTTTTTCTCTGAGTTGAACGGAAAAGCATGAATTATCACAGAATCTGATCGGACAGCACTAAAGTCCATCCCAAGCTACATGGCAACAAAATAAACGGAATGAAGTGACAAAAAGAATAACAGACTATCCATCACCGGAAAAGAGGAATGATTATTATGTATTACATTCATGCCCCATTGTAGAATAGCCTTTTCTGTCGGTGATCCAGAAATCTCAAAATCTCCACCACCCTGTCAAAGACCAGCAACAGCAAGTGTGCAAGCTTATTACATGGAAGTGAGGTATAAAATTTATTTCACAGCTAGTACTGTCAGAACAGTCCTCAGAACCGATGAAAATAACATCTTTGCAAAACAATTTTATACATTAATAGCTTCCCTATATAGCTCAAGCATTATACTATACACTTTAAAGAGATCACGGATTCCTGTTTCATCCCAAAATCATCGTGTCATCACCAAGTTCACGTGTTTAAAAATGCTGACACAAAATAATGCACTTCTTTGAAAAAATATGAACAGTGATGGACCCGTGATGTGTTACAAGAATTTTTGTTAAGCTCTTAATTAAAATCAAGATTAAAACAAGCAAGCAATCATTTATAAATTTCATTATCCTGCTACATACCTCTGGCACAAATACACTTCCTGTTGTGTTCTGTGCAACACCTTCAATAAGATATGAAATGACAGTAGGAGAAAGCAGTGACTTATTGTCAGGAGGATCAATTTTCTGTCCACAAGCATACACCTCAACCACAGTCATCTGCACAAAAACCAAATACGTGATGCAATACACAAATGACAATCTTTCCAGTTATCCATAACCTAAGGAACCTTACCCACCCACATCCCAGGTTCACCCTCCACAATAGAAGTTGAAACAAAAGGCAAGATGTTAATCACCTGATTCAGAGTTAGAGTACCAGTTTTATCACTGCAAATAGTTGTCGCAGAACCCATTGTTTCACAAGCTGACAGCCTTCTAACCTGTAGTTCAGATGTTTAATATAACCCAGGATAGTAAATGGATAACAAAGAAAAGGAACATGGTTGGCCATTTATCGACAGTACACATACTAACCAGTGCCTTATCAGCCATCATTTTTCTCATGGAATAGGCAAGCCTACAACGCAAAACATAGATATTAAATATGGTAATACAGAGAAACAGGTCTCAATGCCTTGCAATGAAATCTAAAACTAAAACAGCGATATATCATATATCGAATGATGTGGAGTGCAATAGCGTATCATAGAAGCATGAAAAAATAATAAGCCAACATATGATTTGGATTAAGTTGTTCAAGTAAATTGCATCTACAAAAGACATGAAACTTATATCAGTGTTGCCATCATCATCCTTCTTTTACCTAGTGACCATCATACAACTCAGTAGAGAACAGAAATACTTACGTCAGAGTTACAGCCAATGGAAGACCTTCTGGCACAGCAACAACTACTATAGTGACCTAGAAATTTGTCATGATAATTTAGACAATGCAAAGATGGCATATATTATACCAAATTGCAAAAGTAGAAATTAATACGTACCGCAACAGTAAATATTTTTACAAATCCATCGATCGCATCACCCACACTAGTCTTTCCACGTACGAATTGCTTGCTGCCATCTGGATTTGTGGTTTTCCCCAAAAAGAATCTGTGCAAACAAAAATTAAAGTTCAAGTATCAAACTTCCACATGGAACATGATGACAACATAGTTCTTCATACTAGATTCACAATCAAGTTACCGGGCCACAAGAACAGCCAGAACTAGTACAGCTACTGCAAGGCCAACGATGCCAATGAACGTAGCAACCCCATTCAACCGTACCTAAAGTCGGTAACAAGTAATTTTGTGTGATTCAGAAACCAATTTCAGTGTCAATAGTTTCAAAATATCCAAAAGTTTACCTGTAAGGGTGTTTCTTCACCGTTGTCCTCTGATATGCTTGCCATGAGTAATCCCCATTCTGTATTAATACCCACGCCAGTTACCTAAGAAAATGGCAGCATTCCAACATACTATAAGATTACCACATAGAAGTTCATCAATGATAGTGACTGCATATTTAGTCCAGGAGGATCACATGCAGTCTGCAATAAGTTACTTAACCAAGAATGTAAGTAAGACACAGGAAGTGGCAATAAGAGTCTCGCATATAATAATATATCTCAGCATCTCATGTACTCCAGGAGAATATGCCCCTGTGAAGAGGTGAGTAAGACTCCTCGTATTTAGCAACTCTAGCAGAAAACACTCTTAGATCCAGACATAAGAAAGGTATCTCTAGTTGTAAAATAGTGGGTATGAGATGTAAAAAACAAGAATCTTACCAGCATGGAGCCGTACCCATCAGCTACCTTACATCCAGACATAAGAAAGGGATCTCTAGTTGAATCCTTGTGAACCTAACATGAACACAGTTGACAAGGGATAAGATCATAGAAGCTAGGACTGCATAAGTAGAGCACATGATCTTATGAAGCTTACAATTTTACTCTCTCCTGTCATACTTGATTCATCAATTGAAAGGGAATGTCCGGAGACTACTAGTCCGTCTGCAGGAACCTGTACATATGAAAGTGAGGACACTATTAACAGAACTAATTAAAATTTGAATAAACCACCTCAGAGCTCACATTCTTCCACAAAATACTATGTTGAAACATTTTCAGTTATGTTTCAGATAATATGAAGTGGATGATTCGAGAAACATATCTTCTTATTTACCTGATCTCCAATTTTGAGGGGCACAACATCACCAACTACTATATCAAAGATGGAAACTTTAATTCTCCTCCCATTCCTAATGACCTAGAAGGAGAACCACTAAATGTAAGAATAAGTGAAGGAAAAGTTAAAAGAACGAGGCAATATTGTTATAATACCAACCTCCATTTGTATGTTTTGTTTCTCCTCGTTCAAATTTTGAAATTGAAGTGATTGTCTGTAATCACTGACAGCTGCAAAAGAATAAAATATAGCATGTACTCAAACTGCTTAAAGTCGAGAGATATTGAAGGATGGAAATATGATCAACTTTTATTATAATTAGAAAAGGATTGTTTCCTTTTCTTATTGAGTGAGCATGCCTCTCTTATTTGCAAAATTTGTTCCTTATAATCTATTTAACAGCAAATCGAGTGTACACAAAACACACAATCCACTGCATTATAAAATGGCCAAATCACATATAAACAATGTCCACTGTCACCAACTGAATTGTTCCAGTAATGCTCCAATTTGACAAGCCTTTATCCTCCTCTCTTCCAATTTCTCAAGAAATTTTAGTTCAAGTATGTGTTAATTTCTACCATGTGCCAATTTTGTACTTCAAACCTCATTAACCTCGTCAGACAATCTTCAAATTAACCTCTAATCTTTCAATATTAGTCTAATATGAACGTAAAATCTTCTCCTGATCCTTTGAATATCATTATCACAAATAAAGGTTCATACTGAGCCAGCCATATGATACATTAAAATGTTAAAAACAATTATTAAATTTTCTTATTCGGAATCAAATCAGAAATGCTTTTCAATAATTACTATTTTTTTAAAAAAATATGGACCATCTACAGATACTCCTCTGTGTTGTACACGAAACCAAGTTTGATATATTTCTCTGACAAAAGCAATTTAGTGCTCCTTGTAATCATGCATTAGATAACAATCAATCATGCAAAAAATTTTACAATTTAGAAATCTAAAATTTCAGAATTATCGAGAACTCAAATAAAACAAGTAGGGATAGAAACATGAAGTATGACTTAGCAACAGTCAGAAAGGTAATCAACTAGTGAAGGATGTAAACACATTCATTTGTGATGGTGTGAAAACTTTGACACATTTTTAGAATATTATTGCTACTAGCTGGTAAACATACTTTTCTCAACCAAGATGAACGGTTTATCTCAGAGAACAAACATCACTACAACATCCATTAAATGGAATTATATGATTGTAGATAGTTTCGAAACACATGGAAAGAGGTCAAGAATCTAGACCATCCAAAATCCATTAGATTATTCAACAGAAACAAAGTAGTCATATTACGCGCATAGAAAGCCAAATTCATTAAAGTAGAAAAAAATTCTAGGGCAGAAACTAAATCAACCAAACAGAAAGAAGAGTGAAGTAAAACAGCCACAACTGAACAGTCATATTTAAAAAACAATATACAACTGGTGTACCTGTGAATATAATGACTATAAGAACCGCAATGGCAATACTTCCTCCATCATACCAACCTTCTTTTATGCCCTAAAAAAAGGATAAGCTCCTATTATGTATTATATCTAGAAAATGAACAACAAGAATGAACAACATATCCACATAAATGTCCCCTACAGGATTGAATATGTGAGCATGATGATAAATGATATTAGAACAAATTCCAAGAACAAAACTACTGTAATAACATATTCCCAGATGGAGCAGCAGCAGTAGGTTACTAATATATTTGCAAATAAAGTAAAACGGCTAGAAAATTCAGTTTCATCATACAACAATACAAGAGATTGATAGATATCATGTTATTACTTCACTATGCAGTTTAAATTATGACATCATAAACAAAAGAATCAAATTCAGGGATAAATATCTAGTACGATATTAAAATAATATTCTCATACACACCACTGACGAAATGACAGGGAATAACCACAACAAGATATAAGGTTGCAAGCAATGCTACAGTTACCGAATGATAAAAATCATTTAATGCAAGCAGAAGTAATAGACATGTACACTTCAAACAGCAATCCCAGTTTGTAAAATAATAAACACGTTTTTTTAGCATTACCTCAGTCTTTATACCTAGAGCTAAAGACGCAGCGGCTGCAACCATCAAGATGATTAGAGTTGTGTCCCGACATGCGTCCCAAACAAACCTCTGCCGGGCCAAGCAAACCAAAGTATAAGTTTAGTAATCATTGAACACATTCTAACGTACTAACCATGCAAAGTAATTTTTTCAAATCCAAATCTCACCCAAAAACTACGCCCTTTTTTCCTAGGATAAGTATTCGACCCAAAAGCTTTCTTTCGATTTTCCAGGTCAGTCTCATCTTCAGGTATACCTTTTTCCGGACTGGATTTCAATTTCTCAACCACTCCATTAACCTGATGACAAGAAAAAGAAAAGGGAATCAAAATACATCGAATATCGAACAAGAGAGCGCAAAACTTTAATTAGAGAAGACATAGAAGATGCAACTATGTTGAACTTGCCCCTCCAATATTATGCAGAAGAGAAAGATCATGCTCTCTGGACATTGCAACTAGTTCCTCAGCACTGATCCCGAAATCCCCAAATCTAGTTGGGCTTGAAGGCACCTCCTTTGGAGTTCCTGAAACAAATTTACTCACGATAAACTAGTGTTACAAATTGATCCTCCACAAGTGGGGCATCGTAAGTGAAGATGACATCCAGAAAGGAAAGTTATCTAGAACAATTGCATACGAAACATCAACACGTGGAAACCACAGGAACATGAAACAAAAAAATTTAATATTTGGCTCAGCCTGCTCCGCAAACTTAAAACAATAAAATGATTAAACTCACATGTTGAATCGTGCCACCAACAACCCCAGCCATTTTTAAGTAGACAAGGTTAGGATTATGTTTTAATCATGACAAAGGTAGCACAGCACATGGCATTTTACAGCCACTGGTGTTTATTGAATAAAGAACTGACAATCGTTGAATGAAGAAAGATAAAATTACCATCTGGTCCTTGCCCGCCTGTTTGGAACAGAACCGCTGCCTGGAGACATTTATATATTTATTTAATGATTAATTAATCAATAACTGGTCATAAACAAAACAATTAAGATTAAAACATAATTACTCGAAGAACTTGGGCATGCATTCTGATTTTTGCAATCAATTGCTTTCTCTCCTCTTCTTTCTTCAAGTCCAGAGTATAACGAAATCGCCTAGAAGCATTCAGTACAAGTGCAGCTTGCTACAAGACCACAATTGTATTTAAAAAAAAAAGTTAGGCCCCAAACCCCAACATTAGTCCCACAAAAAAAGTTACAATAAACCACAATTAAGAAGATAAAATGTAATGCCCTGGTCAAAATTCCTATCAGCAACAGAAGTAAACTACAGATAAGAACCAAATGAAGTCATACAAATTGCAAAAGATGTATACTTGCTAAAGCAAGCAAAAATTAGAAAATCACTAATGCATCTTTATTCGAACATATATTATCATCTTCTATGGCCGGTTCCCACGCTTGTTCGAGGGAGTACTATTTCTGAAACATAGTTGTTGTTTTGTTTTAATTTGATATGTCTTGAGTTTTTTTTTTTTTCTGGAAATGTACTATTTGAAGGTTATAGAATTCAATAACATTTGAATTCCTTTTCTAAATAAAGGCATTTATTCTTATACATGTCAAATCAGGAAAACAGTCGTGAATAATTTGGTTTTTTCCATGCGTGATATTTTAAGATTCAAAAAGAATATATTAAGCCAAATGCAATATAAAAGGTAAAAACAAAATAAAATAAAAATGATATGATAGGATATGTGAAACTATAGGAAATAAAATAAGAAATAAGGATTACGCTAGGATACGTGAATCGGTTGGAAGATTATTATTCAGATGAAATTGAAAATAGGACGATGTTTGATTTTCTCTACAACGATGAAATATATTTCCACAAAGCAAAATTATCAAAGCCAGAGCTTCGTAGACACATTACCAAATACATGGTTCATCTTTCATTAATATATTAATGAGTTATACTGAGAAAGAAAGTGCTATGGCTAGTTTTCTAATGACTAGTATGACGGTGGGCTGAAGTTTTATCTGTAAGATCAAGGGCATGGGGCAATAGGTTGAATAAATGGATGAAATAACAACTGCCAGAAAAAATAGAAAGTGACTCATGTTGACAAACTCCAACAAACTTAACAATCACAAAATTATTTAGTATATCGTCAAAATAAATAACTAAACATCACCTATATCGTGAAAAATCTATCCAAAAAAATAACTTAGTTAATGTTTAATAAATCTAAAGAATCAGAGGTAGGCAATTTACCTTTATATCGTGTTTTCTATCTGGTAAAAAGTACAACATCGACAAGGCATAACTATCATAAAAGAATTTGGATTTAATCGGGTAAGAATAATAATTATGCATGCTAGTAAACCTAGAAACTACCTGGGAGTTGGGAGCAATGGAAAAAGGGTCTTTGGAAGATAAAAGTAGTGGAAAGAGATCTTCGAAACTGAGAAAAACTCTCAGATATAGGCTCATTGTTAAGCAAATTGGATGATAACCTTAAAAACTCCATTTAGTTTGTTATTGTCATAAGATGACCACCTATATTTGTCTAAGTAGATAACTATGTTGAAATGACCTGCAATTTGTATTCAAAGAAATCCACCATAAAAGGTAAATTAACCAGAAACATTAAGCGAACGGATAGGGGTAGAGTAGCCGAAGAGGACCAACAAGGCAAAAGAAATACGAAAACACTAATAGGAGACAAAATAGTCATCCCCATTACAGAATTTCATCTAATTTTTCCTTTAATTAGGTAGGGGTCATTCAGAGGTTTACCAAGGTAATTACTATCTTCATCCTCTTGCTTCAGTAAGTCGTAATTATGAATAATAGGTAAGCTAATTAAGATTTTATATGATTTGCAGGGACGAAATTACGATATAGTTAATCTAAAAGTGTGAGGCACTTAATTGAATTTTGGGATCAATTTAGATTCTTACTTCATCAAGATTTTACTTGATTTGACTTGTTGTGCTTGTTTCAAAAGATGCTGATCTTGCTGAGGTCAATTAATGTTACTTGTATACAGCAAGTTGAAGCTCAATTTTCCACTTGATAAGCTTAGTTCCATTTCTGTACATTTTATTCTACCTCAGTTGCTCCTGCGGTAGAGCGAGTATTTTAATCACTGCCATTCATCCAGGTAAAATTGCTCATCTTGGGCCTCACGAGCACAGTACAATGATAAAACACGAGGAAATTAATGAAAGGCACTAGTACAAATTTAATGGCATCTTATGCGAGTGACTTAATCCTAGAGGGGAGATCCTACTAGGAGAGGTGCAAACCAGAGTCACTTATAAAAATGTATAGCTATGACTGCATTTGGATTTACAAGGAAGTGCATCAGGGAAGACCGTTACCCACGCTTAGATTAATCAGCAAAGCTGAGACATCCCAGGCTACCCAAGAAGGATATGAGATCATCCTCGAGCATCAACCACTCATCCGGCTAAGAGGAATTTAACTTCTGTGATCTGTCTAAACAAAAATGTATGTTTTCCATGTGCATCAATGCAATTTTGATTCAACTGTTTCTCAGCCACGAGAGAAAGCTTTGGCTACACTTTACTTAAGCCTAAGCTCAGTTCCATTTTCGGTCTCAGGTGCCCTTTTGGCTGCGACGGTTCTCGATTTGCATCTTCTCCCACTTCAAGCCATGAACTATTCTCAGACGCATTTTATTCCCAGTTCCTTACGGGTAGTCGTGATTAACGATTATCGTAAATTGTGCACCAAACTTCAATTGTAATTTGTACATTTTATTTTAATGATCAATATGAATGACGGATTTGTTTCATTTTCTTATTGGTACAAAATAACCAGAAAGAATCTTATGAAAGAAACATACATATAACATAACATAGATAACATAACTTTAACATAATAAAGTTACCAATAATCTAAAAAAAGGAAGAATAATGTAATAAACTTACCCTCCACCTACGCAACCGATCAGCCGGGGCACTTTTCGTCCTGAAAATATCGAAGGGCCCCAAACCTTCTTCATCATCCTCAGCATAATCTCGGCGACTTCCACCGGTTTCCAGGTCGTTCTGGTGGCGCCTGTACGGCGACGTTTTGTATTCGTCGCTCATTCTCGATTTATATTAAGTCGCAGGAGAGATGACACTGCTAGAGTCACTGTCAAACCAAATGAACTGCAACAACGAAAAGCCACGTATTCAACATTCCGACAAATGCAGCTATAATCGAATCATCCTAAGTGGAATTACTTCGTCCTTCTATCACTTTGTCTCAGCTTCATCCGCCTCGAGTAGCAAAAACATAGCGTTTTAGATCAAAAGAAGTAGAAACTAGAAACCAATAAGATTCTAACCTTCGGAATCGGCAAAACCAACACAGCGGCGTCTGCCGACGAGTAAAAACGAGCCGAGCAAATGGGCGGTGGTGCGACGGAAGGTGGGTGAAATGAAGAAACTTCAAAGAAACTTCCTGTAACCGCTGCGTAGCATGTAATTGTGTTATTTATTTTTTTATATAAATCTCGAAACGCCTTTGTCCTCTTTTTAAAATGTGCAGTGGGTCCCGCAAAATTGTTACGTGGACCTCAATTTTAAAGTTTTTTAAAGGAATAAATCTTTTCAACATAAAATAAGATTGCGTTAAATTAATTTTCTAACTTTATCAAATCCCTAAACCTACAAACATCCATTGCAAATTTTATTTTATGGATTAAAATATGTAAAAATAGTATAATACAAACCACTTAAATATTCTATATGTTTTATAATATAAAAAATTATTTGTGATCAGCAGAAAGTTTGTTCAAGTAGACTTATCCAAATATTTCACACTCTTCAAGATTTTTAAATCTTAAAAAAACTGTAATATAAAATTCTCGTAGAATAAAAATGTCCCGAGAAATTATTTTTGGGAATATTTTCTGATACATGGAAAAAATATTGAGATGAATAAAACTTGTATATAATCTTTAACCTAGAAGAAATAAAATTATCATTAAATCTAAGTATGCTATTTTGTAAACTATAATATCTTACGAATTATTTTTAAATAAACTCGTTGTAAATAAATAATAAAATTACTAAAATATTACTTCTTTCAAACACACGCGGCGGCCTTTGGTGTCACCAGTGAGGCGCTACATTCTTCGCAAGTGATGTAAACTAACTAACATACGTGTATAGGCCACGTTGTTAACAATAAATCAACTAATCTCCACTAATCACATTTAAGTGATGTGTTAATTGGAGAATGTCTATAAATTAAAATATTTTACAATTTATATAATATATACGTGGATTTTAAGAAGATTAATGGGATTATGTTATTTAATTTAATATGATTAAATTGATTAGATTGGCAGATGTAAAAAAATATATTCTTTTAGTTGGTTAGATTGCGGAAATTAAATTTGAAAGTTCAATTCAAATGTAGGAAATAGTAAAAGTTAAATAATAAAACTAGAGTTGATGTCGACGATAAGGTGCCAATAGCTCGTAGGCACGTAAGATTCTATTTTCCTTTACTACTTGGAAATATAATTAAAGGGAAGATATGCTTGGTGAATAAGAATTTTGGTATCTCCTTTTTGGGTATTGTTTCTATATATTTATATTCTTCATAAAAGCTTAAAAGATTCTCTCTATTTTTGTGAGCATCGACGAGTATAACGATTTTTATGGTAAAGAAAATATGTTATATGCAATTCTTAGATTTTTGTTTAACTTGGCAATTGTTGCCAGATAGCAATTAATAAATAATTTCAAGTATTTATTAAGGAAAGATCCTTCCAAAAATTGCACCTCGACAACTCAGAAGTATTCACATGACACGGTGTAAAATAATCTCGTTATTAAAATATTAAACAGTCGACTCAAATATAATTATGTATATCTATATATATATATATATACTAGATTAATTTTATTATAAAAATAGGGAACGATAATTATATTCTTATCTAGTTTGTAATTGTGCGTGTCACTTCCGGAAAGTCCAGGAGAAAATTAGATAAACCAAAACAAATTTCAAAATAGATGACAGCATTTATGCAAACATATGCTTGTCGTGTACCCACGATTCATCTGTCTTCGGACAGATGGCTCACATGACCAGGAAAGTGCTCTTCAGTTGCTCAGGAATAATATTTGATTATCTGGTCTTTAACAAATTTTAGGTTTGAGAAATTCTTCTTTTTATAATTTATTTTTTATGATCTTTATACCATCCTTGAATTTAAAAAAATCACATCTGGGTGAATTAAACAATAAGTCTATGTATTTTCTCATCGAAATCCACAAACAGTTAAACTTTTTATTGTAATTATGATAAATAATGTTGTAGGTTGTGTGGTTCAATGGGCTCACAATGGGTGTTAGGTATGTTGAAATTTAAATTCTGAAGAGATATAAACTTAATCGCAACAATGAATTCAAATTTGAATTTGAAATGCTTCTCTATTAAGTAATTTCATAGATGTTACTGATAATTATCGATAATGGAGTCATTTATGGCCAGGTGGTTCTGATTCTATTCTTCATAATTATGGTTATCATTTGCATTCTCCGTTTTGATTATTATTTCATAATAATTTTCAACTATTGAGATATTCAAAATCATCATAATTATTTTATCGTGTTAACCTATACATAGTGTATTCAATAATAAAAAATTTTGCGCGAGTATAATTAATATTGATAGTAGTGATATGATAAAATGTGAGTAATTAGATGATTATGTAATGTACTTATAGTAGTTTGAATTCAAATAGCATAATTATAATTAATATATATTGAATTGTGGGAAAGAGAGATCAGATTTGGCGTGGACGGTAAAACATTTTTTTCTTTACCTGAAATACCCCGGTTTGGTTTCAATGTTTTAAATCCTTTATTTGATAACTATATAAATTTATTTATCTTCTATTTTTTCCCTTTCTATAAGTTTTGGCTATGTTCTTTTCAATTTAGTTTAGATTGGTTAAAATATAAACTTATGTTACATTCCTTTTTCTCTCAATATTTTATTTACTATTGCCATCTTATGTTACATAAATATTTATCAACTTAATTTAAAAATCATATAAATATGAATAAATTAATAAAGCATATAATTATAAGCCCCAAATTTCAAACAGAAAATATGCCATATAAATTCAGTCAAGAATACCTTAAGTTAGACTAAATCTATGTAATATGGATTCACATGTAGCCACTTTTATTTCAATGCAGAATCAGGATCGTCGAGTATAGTGTCGAACATTCTTTCTTTAAAACGATATTGTCTCGCCAGGTGCTTACGGTTTGTGGCAATCGTTTCTCAAGATACAACGACGAACTTCTCGTAATAGGAGTACACCAAATTACGAGAACAACGAACTTTCATATGCTTTGGACTCAGAATGCAGAGAAGTATGGAATTGAGAGAGAGATGAGAATGCTTGATTGCTTGGTGTATTCAATTCAGACTTGGGGGTTCTATTTATAGAGTTTGAATAGGTAGGGGGCTTTTGGTGAATAGTCACAACTCTTGGGAAAGACTTGATCCGTAGCCATTGGATCTACATCCAATGGTCCAGATTGTGTCCCTTCTGAAGGATCATGACATGTCATTATGCAACCCTTTGATTGAACCAATCGCATCTGGTCGATCCTAGATCAGACGCTACAGATTGCATCGTTTCACCAATGGCCTGGATCGTATGCGTATGTGCGAAGTGCAAAGTGCGTCTCAAAGCGCCCATTGCGACGTGCACGTGCACCGGCACCGGCTCCGGCTCCGGCGCGGGCTCGTAGGTGCTTTGCACCTACTCGCCCTCGAGGAACCTTCTCAGGTCTATTTTAACTTGTATTAATTTACACATAATACGAAAGTCATATATAAGGAATGTTTGACTAGGCTCTTTTCCCGACGTGGGACAGCTGCACAATTCCCAATAAACTGAGCTTTAACTGCTTTATAATTTTTCATTC